>JANHFM010002917.1:109128-123210 GCA_032468115.1 Grayia smithii
GTGGCTCCCGGTGTTTTATTTTCTGTGGGAAACGGGCCCAAGTGGCTCTTTGAGTGTTTAAGATTGCAGACCCCTGGCCTAGAGTACCTGGCCTTGTGGAATAGAAATGATTGAAATCACTGCCCATGTTTTATTCCATTGTGTAATCTGTGAATATTAACGGAGCAAGAATATCATGTCTTTATTGTTCCATCATGCAGGCTGATAAGAATAGTTCTGAGTGTCTACTGCATTCAAGCAAAATTATTTTTATGACACACAACAACTTTATTACTCCTGCTGCATTATAGGGCAAGAAGAAATAACATCTAAGCCACCTTTGTGGACTGCTAACAGGTTATTTTGGAAGTTTAGATTGCAAGTTTGTATAGTTGTGGATATGTACAGCCAGATTGTGTGGATGCATTCCTTTAATAAGTGATTCTCTATTTTTATCTTATTGCTTAGAATCACTGGCTCTTGCAAGGTTTGTTATTTGGACTGCTTTATTTTCGCCCTTGCAACGTGAAACCTCAAGAATAGGCAACAGTGGAGGCAGATGCAAATGTGTGCATGTGGGTTCTTTTAAACATTTTATTTGGTTAGAGTAAATTATGTGCCCATGTTGCATAAATTAAGCAAGGGTGCTTTGCTTTGAATAGCTCAGCCATTCTTGTTATGTGACTAATTCAATACAGATTTTACTCATCATAAGAGACACCGTCTTAGTTATCAGAAAAAAAAGGAAGCTCAAATGCTGTCCACCCTCTCAGCCAAGCAATGGTTTCCTTTTTCTTTGCCATTTTCAAAGCTAGAAACCAAAGTGAGCTCAAACTGAGACAACCTCAGAGCAAATTTTATTCTCTTGTAACAATAGGGATTATACATGTTTTTCAGCTGATGGAGTAATTGTAGGATGTGGGGTTAATGGCTGTGTTTTATTTCAGTCATTCTCAAAATTGTCTTGTCTAGGAATTATTACGTGAGAAAGGCGGTTATGTTCAAAGGCTATCTACAATTCCCTTAACTGCTTTTGTGATGACAACAGCGGCTGAGGAAAAGCCAATTACAAATGGATTGATGGTATTTTATTTCTGTGTTGTCTTTTTTATAAAGCTGGATTTATTCATTAATATACTGTTTACAATCCTTAGTCAGGTATTAGGTGCTGCATTCCCTATAACTTAAATTGTCTTTTTTTATTGTTTTCCAATATACCTAGACAGGCTCTGACTGTAATGGGAAAAATTGCAGTATTAATTATCCTGAAGATGGAATAGAAAAGGAAAGTTACTTGAGTGGAACAAAAATTGGTTTGGATGTGCTATGCTTGATATAAGCATCTATGCCAACCCTTTTTATAACAGCATGTTACTTTTTATGCATGGTTTCTTATCAAAGCAGAAATACCATAGACCAATTATTTTCCTTTTGACTTGGTTCATTGCATTTTGATTGTTCTTAATATATCCTGATGTTTGCGTTAAAGGTAGTTTTGCTGGCAAGTCCATAGAACTGAGAATTCACAGTAGGTTGGACGATTCTCAAATCAGCCAATGAATTGGACAGTTCCACTTATTGAAGAATGAATGTGATCTGATCTTGGGGAATGGTATTGATAAATATATGCAGGGAAGTGAAGAAGGAGGTAGGTTTAATTATCAGCAAAAGAATTAAAATGTGTGTTAGAAAGTGCATATAAAAATAGGCAATGGCTGCATATAAAAGTGGAAATCCATGGGTTTGTGATTAAACTCTGATAGTGATACTTGAACAACCAGATGTGAATTTGGGGGAAAATAGCACATTTTAAAATAATGTGTGATCCGTTGTAGGTTTGGGGAGGTTAGGTGACACAAGTAACAGGAATAAGGCAAGAGATTCAAGAGATCAAAAAATGAATTAGATTGATGATTGGTGACTGTTTAGAAAAACATGATACATGTTTAGAATTAGTTGTTTAAGCATAAATCTGTTTAGGCATAAATCTAGAGGCAAAGACTCTCGTCTCCCACTCAGAAGGTTGAGAGTTCACTTCTAGGCAGCAGCAGATGTTTATCAGGGTGCAAACAGATAATATCTGCTGTGAACTCTGTGTGGCTACAGGAAGGGAATGCGGCCAGCAAACGCCCAGCTCCATTCAGTTACCCTGACTCTACCCCGAATTAAGGGATTAGAGGATCATAAAAAGGAAGGTTTTTTAGTATTGGGGTAAACTATATTTGGCCAGATTTCATTGGCTTCCTCTGCTTTTTTAGATAACTATTTCCCTGAGAAAAAAAATAGGAGAATGGTTACATGTATGTGCTAAGAGTGAACCTGATTTCTGGTGACAGCATCTGTAGTTCCAGATGCCAGCAATTAGTGTTGGTTCGAATTTCACCAGGCCCAAGGTTGACTCAACCTTCCATCCTTTCAGGGGTAGGTAAAGTGAGGACCCAGATTGTTGGGGGCAATAAGCTGACTTTGTAAAAATGCTGCTTGGAAGCAGGCATATGCAAGGAATGAAGGAATTTGCTGAGCACTTGAGTTGTGCTCGAAACTGTAAGCCGCCCTGAGTCTCCGGAGAAGGGCGGGATATAAATAGAATTTTTTTAAAAAGTGAAGACTGCAAGTAGCATTTTTTCTGTTAGATTTATTTAGTATGTAGCTGGAGGTACACCATCTTACATTTTTTCAGGTTATAATGCTAATTGCTTTTTTGTGTTCTGTACATAAAGGGGTCTTACTCCAAGGTTAATATATATTCTACTGCAGCTTCCTGCTTCTGCTTTTCACTAACTCAGAGACTGGCCAGAGGAATAATTTCTTCTGCTATACTGTACGCCAGATACTAATGTGATGTGTTTTGTGTGTTCTTTTAGTAACTTGCTTTTTTACATTTGATATAATTTTATTTTGATTCTATGTGTAATATTATATTTGTTATTCTGTTTTATATTGTTTCTAGCTTGCTTATTTTAGATTAGTTTACAGTGTTTATAAAGAGATTTAAGATTTCTTAAAATAAATGGTTCAATTTTTAAAAAGAATTAACTGCAGCTTTCTTGGCTTAAAAATAGAAGATTACATTCAGCATCCTTGGAACATTTCAGCAGAAAACTTAGAATGATACCCTTAATAGGACTTTGACATGTATTTACTTAATTTGTCCACCAGAGGACCAAATTGCTATCCAGTGATCTCAGATCCACCACCAGAGGGCCAAACTGATATCCAAATGTTTTCAGATTCTTCTTTACCATATAATAAAATCCATAGATTTTGGAAGATTGAGTATACACAGTATATACTTTTCCTTTCCATATATAAATTAGAAAAGTCCAAATGCTTTCTAGTAGTTCCCTCAATAAGCTTTGGAGATCAGTAGTAGACAGCAACAGCAAAAGAAAAGTAAAACACTGTATTATGTAATACCAGACTAATTATCCATTTAGCTCATATTGTTTACTTAAGGATGGTGTAAGAAAACTTTTTTCCTGAGGTTCTGACATGATCTAATCGCTTTACATTGATTTTTGAAACTTACCTCTTCCTTTTCTGTATTGAAATCTACATAATGTCTCTTATTCCAACAATGGAAGTTTTTTGCCATTTTCTACCATAAAAATTTGTGGTCACATGACTGCAGGATGCTGCAGTCAATCAAATGCAAGCCAGTTGCCAAGTGCCTAAAATGTGATCACATGACTGCACAGGGAGGGGTGGTAGTTGTAATTTACAGCATAGGTCATGAGTAGCTTTTTTGAAGTATGATCTAATTTACAAATACTGGTTAAGCAACCGGTCATTAAACAAGGACTAACTGTAATAAATATGCCAGATCTTTTCCTCGTTTTACAAGAACTTGTGTGTATTTATTTTTGCTTTAATTGCTTGTTTGTTTACTTATACATGCTAGAACGAAAAGAGTTTCTCATTACATCCATCTACACAAGATGAATGGATAAAACAGGTTATAAAAGGCAATAGTGTGAATACTCCACTGCCAAATCTCATAAAGCTTTAAATATCAAAAAAAGAAATTTTCAACAGGCTCGTGGAGACCAATTGGAGGGTACAAGGTTCAGAGCACTGGTGAAATGTGTTGATGAGCACCCTTAAACAACTGCATTCTGAGTCAGTTGAATCTTCCTGGTGCACTTCACAGGCATCCTCACAAAGTGAGTGTTGTGTACCGGTACCTTAAATGAGAGGTGATGAAGATCACCTAAGCTACCACAGCAAAGCCCTCATGCTTCAAGTAAGGCTGAAGCATTGACAAAGATATTCTTGACCATAGCCCTTATGTGACCATCCAGGAGGACTGCCCAAGTCGTGGACACTATTCCTTCACAGGTGATCAAAAGGCAAGGAACCTTGAATGGGCCACAGCACCTTCATCTTTTTTGCTTCAACAATTTTATTGCAAGATTTTGCCCTACTTGTCAGAACAGAATCCATCCATTAGGAGCAAAGATTCTCAAATCTGAGCAATGTTATGGGCAAAATACTATGTGAAACAGTGACAGCACCCAGGCTGGAGTTTTAAAATGGAGTTGGACACTCCCAGACAAAGTCACCTAAGCAATAAAGGAGTAGAAATAGAAACACTTCCATTATGGTATGGGATTGACCTTGAGTTCGTAACCGCTCAGTCAAGTTTGCTTTTCTTCTTCCACCAGCACTCAAGGTATCTCTTCTATCATTTCAATTTGTGGGGATTTTTGGTAAATAAAGGTGCCAATCAAAATCAGTTAAAGAGGAGCTTATGCTTATCCTGGAGTCCATAAATCCTCTGCTTGAACCATATTCCAAAGTAGAAATTGAATAACTTCAGCAGCTCTGAGGTTACACTGGTGGAGAACCCTCCAAGCAGCAGGGTAACTGATACATATGCTGGATTTCCAGCTTGTCTCTTAGGCTCAACTTAATATTTTCCTTTCATATTCTGATTCTTCTGAAACAAAGTCATTTTATAATTATAATTTTCTCTTATAGCAGTTATAGTACCAAGTTTAAAACTCTTCTCTTATGATTAGCCAGCTAGCCTTTCTCTTATGATTTGATCTTTTTATCTTCAGTATATGGTTTGAATATATATGTGTATACAAATATGTACATTTTACTAAATTAATATACCCTTCCTACTACTAAAAAGACCCCAGCTATTTGTTTAGACTGAATCATTTTGGGCCAAATTTCATTTATTTTTTTCTGGAAATGATATTGTAATGGTAAAACTGATGATCGAATTTTAACAATTGAGTTTTGCCTAATATGTTGTCACACACATTGCAGAAACTATGCTAATTAAAATTAACATATCAGCACATTGGGAGATTTGAGGCAACAGGCTATTACTGGATTTCTATAGAAGCAACCTACTTATTCAGAATTATTTTGTCAGTGAAAGGTATCTAGTTATTTTCATTTCTCATTTAAGAAAACACATGAGTTTAAATGAGACATTTTTCAGATGTATGGTTTCCAGACATTCCCATCTGCTCAGATTTAGACTTCTTTAGAAAATATGCAATTTGGAGTGTTATTACAGAGATCTGAAAAAGTTTATAATCCAGGAAATACATTGTGTCTCCCTATTCATATGCTGTATCACAGTTATTTGCAATATTTACTATGCTATCATTTTCTATGACACTATAAAAAGATATGAAGTTAAATGTGTATAGGAAAAGAGGCACATGGTCTGCATGGCTGATCACAAAACCAATAGCTGCTCTTATTCCTGTTGCTTTGCAGAAGCACAGGGAAGTTAGTATTGGCACAGCATTAGGCACTGTGGTTTAAATGTTTCTTGCCGGTGATGTATCTAATTCTAAACCTAAAAATTTAATTGAAATGGGCATATCCAAAATTCACTTGTTGCAATTCTAGTTAACATTTGACATTAAAAAAATAATTTACGCAGATTCATTTATTAAATATATCACAAAAATGTTAGATAAATTGTAATATACTTCTTCTTGGGGTTTTTTTGAGATTCATTGGTAATGTTGGTACCTTGCTTTCATAATGAATGAAACCTGGATGAGAAACACTAAAGTTTGATATCAGGCCTAGAATAATGGAAGAAATTACCTAACAAAGGAAGAAGCGAGTTTAGGTGTAAAACTTTAAAATATGCTTCACTTCCTAACATGAAGATGGATATATATTATTAAGCAAATTAGATGAATACAAGCAGTATCCTGAAGAATAAAGATGAAAGAAAATACATATTTGAGGAAAGCAGGTTAGAATAAGTGGGGAAAAAATAACAGTGATGAACAAATACATTCAATTGTAAAAATCCAAGTACCAGCACTTTTCCTAAAGTTAAATATGTATCTCTTCTTGATATAGTGTTGCAATGAAATCAGAATACTTGGATTAGTGGATAAAGCAATCCAGCATAGTGCCCAAAGCCAATCAGATCATTTCAGCAAAAATAGAAAATCCTCCAAATATTATGTTTTACCTGAGCCTTAAAATATAAATAATTTAAAAACCAATAATTTGGTTTTTAACAATCTAACATTCCTGTGTGAGTTCTAAAGACTGGATTACATTTGCTCCTCAGGCAGTCAAAACATACATGAACTGGATTGAGGGGGAAATGCTAGAGGACATCGGCCATCTCTTCTGCCAATTATTATCCACCCCAGTTTTTCTAAATCAGTAATACATTGTCTTTCTCAGTATGACAAGAATTAGTAAAACCTGATTTACATTTAAATTTACATTTAATTCCCTGAATTGATTCTCCATCTAAAAAAATTTCTTTGAAGAAATTTCACAAATAAACATGCCCCTGACTAACATCTAAGAGGTTTTGCTCATTCTAATTTCTGAAGTAATAGTCCATCCAAAACACTATCAACCATAGTACTGCAAAACTAAAAAAAAAATACAATATAAAATTAAATATCACTGTCAATAAAAATATCTCAAGAAATAGTAAAGAAAATATACATAGAGTCTAGCATCCACATTCTCCAGATTTTATTGGACTCATTAAAAGTAATCTCACCTGATAACAGAACTCAGACAGGTCTTCCTTGAGAGGAAGGTCCTAGAAAAATCACTTAGGGAGATAATCACCTAATTATGTATCCTATGTATCTTGTGGTACAAGACTGTTTGCTCAGCACTGAAATTGTTAAATTAGTGTCTAAGGAAGGACTTTATATTTACCTAAAGCATATTGGAGCTAAAAATACTAGAAAGCTAGCTCAGATAAAATGTATTTTTCTCCAACATTGCAACTTAAAACAATTGAGAATTGGGTAAAAGTAATTTCCTCCCAGTAATTTACAACGTTAACACAAAATAAAGCATTAACTGGAAAGCCTCTCAGAAGCCAATACAAATGTTCTGGGATTACTGCTTATCTTCTGGATCACAGTTCCCATAGTTGTAAATCTACAATCTTCACTGACAAAAACATGACCATCACAGACCTATGCCATGCTCCATGTTCCTGTGATAGGGCAAGCAACCTTGCTGTGCACTACAGGCACAGCAACTGACACCATTCTCTCAAAATTCCAAATATGCCCATTGGCCAAAAATGTTAGAGTTCTAACAAATGAGTCATCAGGAATAACAAAAAACAGCAAGTGTTAATACCGTATAAAATAATTGCTATGTGTTAAAAGAGCATGAAGTACAATCTGATTTTCTGATATTAGAATCTCAACTAATATAAGTCAATATCAGTTCAATAATATCAATGAACTTCAAGGGTAGAATTCTTTCCTCCCCTTCCATTTTCCATTCTTGGTGTATTGCATTGCACACTTGATGTCTTGTTGCCAGGTAGATTGACAAATTGAAGGAAGTTCAGTAAAGAGCAACCAAATGATTAAAGAGCTGGAGAAGGGATGATTTATTGTGCATAATTTAAGTAAACAGTTTTATAGCTTGGTTACACATTGAATTGGAGGATGCTATAAGAAGATGAGATCCCAAAATATAATGGGAAGAAGGTTGGCAGAATATATGCAAATATATGAAGAATGCAGTTGTAAAGAACAGGAAATTGTTGTACTTTTCACATTGTTATTCTAATAAAAAGGCCAATGCTATATTAATGCTTAATGGGGGAACTAATGTCTAGGTGTCTAAAATATAACTCTTAGTCTTGCTTAGCCAGCTATCGTTCAGATTATATAAAGTATAGTTGTTCAGCTTTTTGGCTTGCCTGGGCCACAATGAATGAAGAGGAATTGTCTTGGGCTTCATATAATGTTGTTATATAATGTTGTTAATGTACTGTATATAAATCATAAACTTCCCTAATTTTTTATAAAAAATCTATGGGGCTGTCAAGGGCCATGTTATTCATTTTTAAGTAATTTCTTGATGAAGTAATTCCTTTGCAAGGAACAAGGTAGAAGGAATCATGGGTCAATTACAGAGAATTGTTTTTTGCATGCAGAAGATCATAGGTTTACCTATATTTCAAGACTATTGATGCCTGAAAGCTCTATCTATTCCATTGCTTTAACTGCATTGAAAGATGGAGTAAGATATGCTAACAAAAGTATGTATTCTTACATAAAATAAATAGGGCAGATCATCCCATTATGCAACTGCACCCCAAGCCTTTCCAACAATATATCAACTTATTTTTATGCAATCTTTATAATATCTAGCTGTGTGATGTATTGTATACTTATAGTTTAAATAGTTTAAATAGTTAATTAAATAAAATAAGTATGGAAGTCAAGTGTTGTATGCTGTTAAATGTTATAATATGATGACATCTGAAACCTGGTTCAAAATGTAATGGAGCTGAGCCCTTTTGCTCATCAACCATTATTTCATAAAGCAACTATACTGCTATATGAAAACTGTAATATCTGGCTATACTATTTGATATTTGGCTGTTTTTATGAATACCTCTAAAACATACATGAATTGATATTTCCATCATGAAGAATTATGATAAATTCATATGTTTATGAACATTTATGTTAATTTTTTAACATAATATGTCTCTCCAGAGGAAATTAAGTAAATCTAGTAGTTTAGAAATAATGACTCATTCTACTCTTCAGTAAAACTTTCTACAAAATTAATTAAAAATACAGTATTTAAAAGGGGAAATTTAGTGAAGATCCAAAGTATTAACCAATTCTTTGCTCCTAAGGTCACTTTAGGCATGGTTTCCTATCACAGCCAATAGTTCCCACTTCTCTTTGGTGCTCTTTCAAATGTGGGCCTCAAAAAATTCTGAATTCTTAGACTTCATTACATTACTTCCAATATGTGTGAGCTCTGGATGTGAAAAGTGCCATCTAGTTGCGGTATCAACTTTTCTCAATGTCAAGATAACTAACATGAACGACCAGTCCCAATTCTCCATCTTATGAAGGTCTATTTTCCAAGCTGATCCAACTATTCTAAGTGTCATTACACCTTGAATATTTCTTAGTTTTCCTGATTGTTTATTACTTTCTTGAACCTGATTTATAACTATTGTGGACAACATGCCTACCTTTTATTCCATTTGGATTAAAAGCCTTGCAGTTACTGGACTTGTCATGCATCCTGAATCCTAATGAAGTCTTATGGAAAACTACTACTTATTTCAACATTTTGTTAATCTTCAGCATGCAAAAACAATTGCCTCCTCTTATATAAAATGTCTAACTAATAAAAGCTAGAACAATTAGTGCAGTCTTTGGCACACAAGAAAGCACACCAATTCAGCAGTATCTTTTGAGATTTGGGATGAATCAGTTACAAGACAGTCCTTTAAAACAACCGTTCTGAATCTTGTACCTTCCAAATGTGTTGGATTATAATAATCCAGCAGCCCGCATTATCAATTTCACTGGCATCAAATGGGAGAAGACATATCTCACAGAGTGTATCACTCTCTTCAAAGAAAGCACAGTATGCTGGGGAAAAAAAGAGTGAGTAGTCATGACATGCAATGATTGAATTTCACAGCAATATGGATTACCTGTATTCTATCTTCAGGAAGTTCTGTTTTCATAGCCAGCATTTCTCTTGCATAAACATCAGGATAATGAGCCTCATTGAATGCTTTTTCCAGTTCCTCCAGCTGGTAGGATGTGAAGATTGTCCTAAAGGGAATAAAATTCTATGATGAAAAATGTTAAAAGAAAAAAAAACCCATAAAAAGCACAGCAGTGAAGGAAAAATTAAGAACATGAATACATTATACAAAAGAGTTATTCTTAGTTATTCTTAGTCCAAGAAGGCCAAGGGAAGTCCCATTGGGTCTTCCCATCCCAAAGGTGATTTTTTCAAGAGGCAAATGGATTTTCTATTTTTTCTTTGAAGACGCTTCAAGAAGCTTCTTAAGAGCTGAAGAAGCTTCTTGGATGAGAAGCGAAATGTCTTCAAAGAAAAACCAGTTCAGTTGCCTCTTGAAAAAACACTTTTGGGGCAACCATGACCTGCATGACTGAGAATTTCCATAGACATTGGGTCTTCCCATTCACTGTAGAGGAAAAACTGAAGAGGGTTACTATTGAAGCAAATGGAGATTGCACTCTTTCCACAAAGTACATTAACATTAAAGTGAAGAGGGTAGCAAAGCTGTAACTATTGTGGGAATAGAAATAGAATTATAGGGCTCAAAGGGACCTTGGATGTCTTCTAGTTCAACCTCTTGCTCAAGGCAGGAGTCCTTATTCTATCCCAGACAAATGGCTTCCAGTCTTTTCTTCAAAACCTCCAGCAATGAAGCATCCACAACTCCAGGAAACAAGTTGATCCGTTAATTAATTGCTTTCACTCTTAAGAAATTTCTCCTTAGTTCCAGGTTGGATCTCCTTCTAACAAGATTCTACTTATTGCTTCTTGCCCTGCCCGGCCATCTAACAGGAATTAATCAAATGTTTCTATGAAAACAAAGACATTGTTTTCTTTAAGAAGAGGAGGAGAAATCTAAACTATCTGCCCAGATTTCCAGAAAAACTTGAGGGGGAGAGAGGAGAGATACATACATTTACCATTATACTATACTATTATACTACCTCTCATATTTCTGAATAGCTATCATTTATAGTGTGGGTTCCTTCATACCATCTCTCTTCTTAGATACTCTTCTGTGGGATAGTAAATAGAATCTGGTTTTGCTCATGTACACTGTGATTCTAAATGTTCCAATGTGAATGTTAGTGAGCTTGTACCCAAATAAATGTGTTTTAGTTTAAATTTAGAAATTAAATTTAGTACCTATATGTAATAAGTACAGTGTCACCAAATATAAAAGCTACTCTTTAGATTTATTCCTGATTAAGCCAGTTTTATTTTGTTTTTCAAACAAAAATTTGGCACCTTGTTAAAAATAAATGCCACAATTTAGTTCCAGGTACTATAGAATCATCTGAATTAATAATAGATATGGATTAAAAACAGTTCCAAATTAGAATTATCATCATTTCCTTCTATGAAATGTAGCACATTAATTAAGAGTTCCATAGTGCTGCAACAAAAGCTAACAAGAGGATTCCATAAACTCCATCTCTATAGATCCAGTTAAGTAGTTTTAAATTCTATGAAATGGAGAAATGTGGGGCTTTCCATACCTATAACCAGACAATGAACAACAGATTTTATGATAACATTCAAGAACAAAATCCATTTATTTATTTTTCTGCTTTTGTTGTTGCAAAATATTGTTCACATTAATGTTTTTGAAAGAAATTATTTTACCTCCAATTCTTAATTGGCAGAGTAACCAATGTGTTATTGATGATGTAATATCATCCTTATTATCTCCTTTCCTAACATTTGGAAACTCCAATCCTCATTTTCTAATATTTTGTTTGTAAAGAATATACTCCAAACACTTTACAATGTAAGAACACCTATCTTCAGGAATTCAGCTTAGTTTCTCAGTCTGTGACTCTACGGGTTCAAAACAATTAATTTCATAGTAAGGATATGCTTCTTCTAAATCTCAATAGCCTAAATTAGGAGTTCCACTCACGTTAGGCATAAAAAAAAAACAGCCTCTGGAATTGAAAAGAAATGGAAGCACAACTCCAGAAGGGGATGAGAGATACCTGCAGAGGCAAAAACATGTGGATCATGTTGTGCTCCTAATCTGAATAAACATCCTGACTAATTTCTGAAGCATAAAAATTCTTTGGTTATGAGATTAACCTTCCATGGAAGCCAGCTGCATTTCAATGTTTTTCATCTCTATATAAAAGCTTGTGTCTGCATGTGCCTAAGCACAAGTATATAAACAAATTGGAAAATAATATGAAATCAACCTTCCGAGGGGGGAAAAACTGCTTCAAAAAGAAAGCAAAAATCAGCGCCAAGATTCTAAAGATTAGGCATTGATTTTTTTAATATTTACATATTTCCCAAGAGCATTGTCTAGAAATATCCGAATTGCCTCCTAACATGCAAATGTTAAACACTTCCATCAGCTTAATAATGCCAACATTATGAGGGGCTGCTTCTGCCAACTAATCCGTGTTCTGCTGTCTCCCAATCTCGTCTTGCTTTTCCAGAATGATCACCTATATAGATGGAGCAAGCTTCTGTAATGTCTCACTTGCCTTTCTCTCAAAACAAATTGCTTCTCTTATTGTGCATTATTTTAGGACCCAAGAATGGTGGCAGGATTTTTATTTTTAAATTTGTCCATTCCTTTTGAGGGGAGATGGAATTCCTGTCAAAAAATACAGGCAAAATCCACCCTTTTGAAATGTAGTCTTGAAATTTGTTTGTAACAGATTCTTTCAGATTCTCTGTAAAAACAATACTACTAATAGCTAACCTCTCCTCTCGTGCTCAGGATATAAAGCGGTGTAATTCATCTCCATATTGCTACTACTTTTTGAACATTTCCTGAAGACAATGTATTTTTTAAAAAAACATTTCATTTTGCAAATTATGGACTTATTAACATATTCAACACTAAAATCCTCAAATTTCTGAAACAATTCATTCTAGACTGGAATATAAAACCTGCAAGAATTCTAACACTGATCTACTACATAGCAGGTACATCCCTGTGTATTGGCCCAGTTCATTGAAAAGTTCCTGCCCTCATTTGTTCATATATCAATAAAACTGAGAATCATTTGTTGCAATTTCAATTGTTGTAATTCTCAAAGCAAATAAACCCTTCTTTTTTTCCCTTTTTTCATTACAGCCAGCCTTGCATGGGGACATTTAACATAATACAGATATTCTGCTTGTTAGCAAAATTAATCTTCCCAAATCATGTCCAGGTGGACTTGCTGCTGAATACACAAAACAGAACCAATATGCAATAAGGGGGCCCAACACTTGTTTTTGTTCTGTTGATTACTTTGGGGGGAGGGAGGGAAGAGAGCAAAATGGCAAGGTCCTTCTTGGAGTCCGAGTCAGTAAGAAAGAAGAGCAGACTTTTCTTTGGGTGATTCCCCCAGCTTTACTGTAAGGTAGCGTGTTTTTCAGTCTCCAAACTGTTCAGGAACATTTTCAGGTTATTTTTTTTCTCCTCCCATCTAGAATTCTCTACAGGTTACAATTCCTGTCACCTCAGGGATTGTATTTTATTGCTAATCACACACATACACACCAAATCAGCATCCTTACCAAACGGGAAGGAGGAATTACATTTATTTTACAGACAAAAGAAAATCTTGATAACTCAGTGATGCCCTTGTTGACAAGCCAAGCACTTACAGAAAATTAAAGCTGATCTGGTTGGGTAAAGCAATAGTTTGATTTGTAAACTGCTCTAGCATACTAATTTCTTTGCTTTATTCACAGCCCTTAAATGGCTTTAGGGAAAGTAAAGTGTACGGGGAGCCCTTTGGACAGCTCCCTCAGGCAGCTCTGAAAGAAGAGCGCTGGAGATCAGCCAGAAATAGGAAGATCCCCTTTGAGTTGTTCGGATTTGACGGTTCAACAAATAAAAGTTAGGAGGACAATATGAAGGTTGGCGCGGAGAAAATCTAGCCCCTAATGCAGCCTCTGTTTTCTTTGGAATTGTGCTTCAGATTAACACCTGAAAACGCAAGGGATCGTTCAGGATCCATTGACAGAGCCTGTGACGCTACTTGCTGGAATCACCCCTAGATCACCTCTCTCCAGCCCACCCCCCCCCCACCCCCCCCCCCCCCCCCCCCC
>JANHFM010002917.1:133197-143782 GCA_032468115.1 Grayia smithii
TTACAACTTATATTGTTTTTATTGTTTCCTAGTATGATTTGATTGCTTATTAGTATCCTATGACTATCACTAAGTGTATCTTATGATTCTTGATGAATATATTTTACTTTTTCTTTACACTGAGAGCATATACACCAAAGACAAATTCCTTGTGTGTCAAATCACACTTGGCCAATAAAGAATTATATTCTATTCTATTCAGTAACATTTAAAACTATTTATGAATTTGAATGGCATTTTTGAGGAAATTCTTTAATTTTTCATTCTTATTATTAGCTGCATATTTTTTTGGTAAAGCAAATAAGAATTACACAAACTTTTTCAAAACATGCAGTTTTGGGAAGAACTGCAAAAGATTGTGAACAAATGTAGAAGAAAACAATCTCTCATAAGAAGTGGTTCCAGAAGCAATTGTAGAGAGATGTTTTTCCTCAAATTCTCATGCTCTGTTAAATTATGACTAAAACTTAATGACAAAATAATTATTATGAAAGATTTTAAGAATAAAATAAAATATTTTAATATAGGTCACAAAATTATTAGTTTTGCTTAGGTTTAGATTTTCTTATTCGCCATCTAGAATTCAGAGATGAAAGACAATTTAGAATCCTGTGCTGCTTTGATTTGGTAAGGAGTTATAGAAAAGAAAAACTTTAAAAACTGGAAAGGGTGTACTATGATTCCTTAAGGAATGAAATCCAGCCAGACAAAGTTAGGAAAGAAAATCAAGACAAGCTAGATGCTACATCATCGTCAGCAAGAAGAACAGCCTATTTCATTGTCAGAAATGCTAGCAGAACACCTGGATGACCTACACATTTCAGGAAGAATACTAATACTTAGGAGATCACAAATAGAAACCGCTGCTATTATTAAGTCTCCCAATATTAAACAGAAACTGAGATGGAAGAATAGAGGCATAACTCAGAGGTAAAGCACCTGCTTTGCCAGGTACACTTGAACAATTGGATCTAAAGCAATTTCCACTGGTGAAACATGAAAAAACCCAAAACCTAAGAACAGGAAGAACTTCTGCCAATTATAGTACAATATTACAACAGATGAAAAAAAAGCCTGATCTAAGATTTCCTTGTAAGGCCACCCAATTAGTACAGTCCAAAGCAAAATCTAAAATGAGTTTGAAAAGCAGATCTCTATGACTCAAGGATCATTAAAGCTCATTCACTCCATTTGATTTTCCCAGGGACTGTCAATAGTGAAGATATGCCAGCAATGAAGGAAATACCATGCAATATGTAAGAATACATTTTAGAAGATAAGAATAATTCACAGGTTTGGATAACTGTTTTTTTTTTCCAATATCCTATCCACACTTTTTAAATTCTAAACCCGAACAGATAACCGATGAACAAGCAGAAAGTAAGAATCTCAGTGGAGTCTCTTTTGCAACACAATTTTAGAGGAAATTTAATGTGTTTAAATGAATATTTTTAATTTGTCATATTATATTTTATCTCTTACTATACTGCTTCATCTGATTTTAAATGCAGCTTCAATTTCCTGACTGAATTTCATTTGCAACACTAGGAATAATTCTTTTCCAAAAGGGTTAGACATTTTCTCTCCATATAAAAGTTGCTTATTTTGGATAAAGAGACGATTAGATTTATTTTTAATATTTTAATGGCAGTTCGGATTATTGGGTAGGCAGCCCTGTTTTCGTTTGTTGATGAGGGATTAGACTCTAATAAACTCTTCAGATTGAGATTTTTTCCCATTATGCACAAAGTACTTGTGTTTTTAAAAAATCACTTATTTTAAAGTCATAAATTCCATTTACTGTTTCCTATTAGTATTAAATCAAGTTGATTACATTCATAGTGACTCTCAGTACATATATCTTTTTAACTTTAACATGCACAGCATAAAATCTTTAATGGTGCAATTGCAAATAGCTGCAACATGCATCCCTTTTAAAACAGATGAAAAGTAAAGGATACAGTTGAGATGGGGAAGAATAAAAAATAAATGGTTTCCTTTATTGCCTATTTGATCCTTTGGCTAAATTCTTGTCTTATTCTTGTAAAGTCCCTGTGTTTGACCTTTCAATAAAGTGCAGTGATTTTATTCCTGATAAAGACATAAAATAATGTCTTTATTAGGAATTGGGGATTGAATTGACTTAATTGCAGTTACAAAATAATTGGCTTTTAATCTGCCATAACTTTCTACGGTAAAATAACACTGATACCACTATGATAAAGAAATGATTATTTAATATGTGAGGACCAATTTGATGTAGTGACTAACGCATGAGGCTAGAAACTGGGAGACTGTGAATTCTAGCCCCACCTTAAACACAAAGCCACCTGGGTGATCTTGGGCTAGTCATTCTCTCTTGCCCTAGGAAGGAAACCACTTCTGAAAAAAAAAACTTGCAAAGGAAACTGCAAGGATTTGTCCAAGCAGTCTCTGAGGATCAGATACTATTGAATAGAAAAAAAGAAAACCTTGATACCTACTAATTATTTTTATTGTATTGTTATCTCTGGTCAAGAAACTTGATTAAAGTTTTTCAAATAATAAAAAATGCATGCGAATAGTGGAATAATTTTGCAAATAAAAGAATACTCTGTACAACAAAACAGAGTTCAACCGTCAACTGAGTTAAAAAACACAATTATTGAGAATAGAGGAAAAATGAGTTTAGTGCAGGAAAGATACAAAATAGAAGAAGGGGTTTACCGTAGTTTACAGTCTCTCACACAAAATAATTCCAATAATACCATTTTTACTTTTAAGAAGTGCATTCCTATAAATGAAAACTGTAGCTGTCTTAAGTGCCTGTGTCGGGGCTAGTACAGAGATCTCGCTTGACAAAGTGCCAATAAATTCAAGATACAGATGTTTGAGGGAATTGGTTCATTTGGTCTTTCCTTTAAAAGGGCATAAACTGGCAAAGTGAGAAAGATTATAAAATAAAACAAAATAAAATAAAAATAATCCCGATGTCCAAGTCTTCTCTGCATCCTTTCTACTTTTGTTTAGGCTAATCATAAATTTGATAATGGAATAAAATGTCATTAAAGTAAGAATCGATCAAATGCTAATGCTCCTGGACTTTCACTGCTAGGCCAATCTGCCGTCTTTCCTTCCCTCTGATCCCCCCACTCAGCCACCCGCCTCGTCCTGCCCCTTTGATTTCAGCCCTTTCCCTAATCCCCCGCCTCATCAACTCTCAGGAAGGCTTGATCTGCAGCAGAAAATCCCTCATTCGGGCGAAATCAGCTTAATTTGCAGCAATTTGTAGCAGGTCTTTGCTGGGATTTGAGTCTCAAATTATCCTTACGGGTGGGGATGGTAGGCCGTGCAATATG
Organism: Grayia smithii; assembly: GCA_032468115.1. Lineage (NCBI taxonomy): Eukaryota > Metazoa > Chordata > Lepidosauria > Squamata > Grayiidae > Grayia > Grayia smithii. The sequence continues at coordinate 136,536 of JANHFM010002917.1, forward strand.
GGCTGCGATTTCCCTGGTCTTCTGGATTGGCAGAGATTTATCTGGGGAATAATTACAGCCGCTCCGCGGCTGAGGTCGCCTCTCTGGGCTCGCCTCCACCCGCCCCAAACCGAGTTCCGGCTCGGCGCAGGTTAACCGCAAACACGGAGCCCCTCGGATTAGCAGCATTTAAGGCAAATGCAAAGCATCAATTAATAATTTGCTGGAAAATAGGAAGGGGAACCTCCCCGTCTTGCTGGAGGGAAGCGGCAGGAGGCACGGCGGCCGGTTAGCTGACTGTTGTGCTAGAGAGGAGGGGGAAAAGGCAGGGCTGGAAGCGTCGACACTGTAACGTCAGGATTGGAGATCAGAGCAGGAAATGTTTTGCTTCTAAGGTAGTTTGAGAGTGTAAACTCTAAAGGCGCATAACAGTTTTGCAGTCCAGATATGGCAACATTATAAGGTAAGAACTCCTATTCACTGCATGCAAATACATTTCTTGACAGAGTTTACAGAAGAGGTTTCTCATGGCCTTCACCCAGGTTTTTCAATTTCCAGTCCCAGGCTACTGTCAAAGCAATGCTCTGCCTGGCAGATCTTGATGAGACCTCCACTGTATCCCTCCAGACACCCACCCACCCCAGTTATGCCATCTGTCCGCAGGCCTTAAACTCAGAACTGCCTTATCTCAAACCTGATCAACAAAAATACCAAGGGCTTGATGGTGAATGAATGGGACCCAGCAAATTTCCTTAGTCTAAATCAGTGATGGTGAGCAAATTCAGAAAATGCCTAATTTGATTCTGCTGTAGTGTCACACGCACACCATAAACAAAAGAGAAATAATTTTCTATCTTTCCCCCATTCTAGTCCATCCTGAAGAAGGTCATTTTGTGGCAGTGCTGAGGCTGGGCTTGAATTTGAATTCTTGAGTGCCACCATTACCACTTAAAATGCTAGGCATCCCTTACCTTCAAGGGTGTTCATTTTCTGTTGTTAGGGCACTGCGGCCTACCCAAGGCATGCCCCATTCTCATGTTTCTCATTCCGATGTTTCTGAAAATCATGCCAGAATGGGGCATGCTTTTGAGTATAGTTGAATGTTGGTGAATGACATTCATCCTTTGAAAAGTAATGGCATGTCACAATTGACACTCATGTCATACGTTCTCCATTACTGGTCTAGATACTAGGTTATATGGCTTTAAAGCAGTGCTTTTCAACCCTGGTAACTTTTAAGATATACGTATAGAATTCAACTCCCAGAATTCCTCAGCAAGCATGCTGAGTTGAACTCCATACATCTTAAAATTTCAAAGTTTGAAAAGCACTGCTTTAAACCGTTATGCAACCTTTGCCCCCAAGTTTATTTCACATTTATTTTATTTTTATTTTCTATTGGTTGATGAAAAAAGAGTGTTGGATAAGACCATGGTGAGAAATGGAAGCTCACTAGGTGGCTTTCATTCTATCACTCACTCTCAGCCCAGGGTTGTTGCTGGAAACGTTGGAGTAGGTGAGGTCTACGTGTAGACTCATGATCTGAAAGAAGGATGAAATATAAAACAAACATAAAAATACATAATACTTCTCCATTATTTTCTTCATAATAATCCTGTGAACTAGGATACAGCTTTTTCTAATTATTACCGTACAGTATTGTGCCTTTCACCCAGCACTGGCTCTGTAAACTAAAATGCCCTATGACTAAAAGTTCTCTAAGAGAAACTTAGTTCAAACGTTTGAAACCTAATTACATTCTTTCTGCCAAATACATCTTGCTAGCTACCTGCAGCCAAGTTACTGTACATGCTATATTGTGTGCTGTCTGCCTCATCCTTCGATAGGACATTGTTGTTTTTTTTGTCATAAACAGGCCACTTCGCATTGTCGTGAATAAACTTATACTTAATTTTCATTATACTGGAGGATTGTTCCTAAATAAGTTGCTGAATTGTGGAACTGGAACTACAACCCCCAGTCTCCCTAGGAAACATAGTCAGTAATGAGAAAGGCTGGAAGCTTCAGTTCAGCAACATTTGGCATACCATTGGTAGCTTTTCTGTAGTTTGCACAATACGCTCATTTCATTCTAAGCAGAAAAACCTACCTGCATCTTTGTCTCAGTTACGGTATTTCCATATAAAGAATCTTTCCGTTTTTCTCTCACTCATAATTTTTCCCAATTAATTTCTACCAAGAGATGCTTATATCTTTGAAGAGAAGGTGTCACTACTTATTACTGTTCCTGGGAGGGGGGATGAAAATGATGGGGTAGGTTTGTTGTTATTGTTGTTATTTTCTAATCCTGGCAATAATTGTCCAATAGGGTAACCAGTTCTGGCAAAGGTTTTGGAAAAGTGAGGTGTCAAGGGGAAGGCAACGGAGCTGTATTTGTCACATAGACTCCTATTCTTAGATGGAGTGGACAACTTTGCTCTACCTCCAGAAACTGAAGTAAGATTTGCCTGACAGTCTCCTGGATGGAGCAGAAGAAAAGTATATGCCTGGCTTCGCTCAGACTGGAAAATGTTTGAGGCCACTTCAGGGGTGAAATCTAAAATTTTTTCCTACTGCTTCTGTGGGCGTGGCTTGGTGGGCATGGCTGGGGAAGGATAATGTGAAATCTCCATTTCCACCCCACTCCAGGGGAAGAATACTCCAAAATCTCCATTCCCACCCCACTCCAGGGGAAGGATATTGCAAAATCTCCATTCCCACCCCATTCTGGGGCCAGCCAGAGGTGGCATTTTCCAGTTCTCCGAACTACTCAAAATTTCCACTACCGGTTCTCCCGAACCTGTCAGAACCTGCTGGATTTCACCCCTGTCCCAAAGGCATTTATTAATAGCAGCCAAAAAACTCAAGGAGTAAATGGTGCTGTTACTTAGCTATCACGTGTCTTTCAAAAAAAGAAAATCCAACTCAGATTACTGAAATAGGTTCTAGAGTATACTCAGATGAAGACATCTGCATCGATTTCTGTGTGACAAAAGATAAGTGGACATTTTAGTATAGCTGGGTTTTCTAGAAAATGCAGCCAAAGTATATAAATAATATGTTTCAAATTGAGAGAAACCAGAGGCCAAGCTAAACAACGGAGGCAGCCAAGTAAAACCACAAGGAAGGGATATTCCACAGGCCAAATTTGCAAAACAAGCCATGTACATATATATATCATAAAGTAAGACATTAGTGCAGGGGTGAAATTCAGCAGGCTCTGGAGAACTAGTAGTTCAGAGAACTGGCAAATACCACCTCTGGCTGGCCCCAGACTGGGGTGGGAATGGAGATTTTGCAATATCCTTCCCGCAGGAGTTGGGAGGGAATGGGGATTTTGCAGTATCCTTCCCCCAGGAGTGGGGAGGCAATAGGGATTTTGCAGTATCCTTCCCCCAGAAGTGAGGAGGGAATGGGGATTTTGCAGTATCGTTCCCCCAGAAATGGGGAGGAAATGGGGATTTTGCAGTATCCTTCCCCCAGAAGTGGGGAGGGAATGGGGATTTTGCAGCATCCTTCCCCCAGAAGTGGGGAGGGAATGGGGATTTTGCAGTATCGTTCCCCCAGGAGTGGGGAGGGAATGGAGATTTTGCAATATCTTTCACCCAGGAGTGGGGAGGGAATAGGGATTTTGCAATATCCTTCCCCTGGAGTGGGGTGGGAATGGAGATGTTTCAGTATCTTTCCCCTGTCATACCCACCAAGCCACATCCACCAAGCCACACCATGCCCACCAAACCACGCCCACAGAACTGGTAGTAAAAAAAATGGGATCTCACCACTAGTATATATACCTATATATGTATATGTATCCTCTTTGCCCAGGATTAGAATGAGAGCATCTGCCTCAAAGTGAGATGTTTCCAGAGTCTTGGATATTCTTTTCTCCCTGGAAATTGTAATTTTAATACACGGCTGCAAAAATCTAATTTTCAGAGCAGAATCTATGTGAGAGCATTTAAGCTCACAGCTGTCTAAATGTTCTTTTCATAATATTACAAGGCTATCTTTTATACAGAGTGCAGAAATGCATCTGAAAGCAGGGTAAAGTTACATTCAAAGGTGCCTGCCAGATTCCACCCCCCTCACTCTCCATCAGATATAATTCTTCTGTAAGAAGAATAATTCGGCTGATGTAATTTCCTGCTCATCAGAATTTAGAATGAATACAATTAAGGACACTGCAAAATCAGAGATTCTCATCTCGGCTTCCCAATCATCCATCCTGTCTGTATCTCCGTTTAAGATTAAGAAAGGAAAAAAAGTTCAGCAAATGAAAAAAAAAGTACAATAAGTCTTGGGCTTTAAATATTTCAATGTTAGAACACTTGCCAAGTGTTCTATTAAAGATCTATCGGGGTTGAGTGAGTCAAGATCTTCTTCAACATTCAAATCTATTCCGAAATTGGGGATGGATCTAATTCAGAAGTTGGAACTGACTTGGAAAATCTGCCAATTAGGTTAAGGTGATCAATTGTCCTCCTTTAGGGAGGACAGTCCTTCTTTTGTAAGTTCTGTCCTCTCTTGAAAAGTGTCCTGCTACATGTCCTCCTTTTTAATATTTGAAGACTAATCTGTAAATCTCCGTATTCGATTGATAAATCTAGTTTATCCCAACTCTATGTGCTATACTTCTTCGAACTAAAAATACAACAGTTCGTTTAGTGATGCTCAAACTTACAACAGCCCTGGAAAAAAGTGACTTACAACCATTTTTCACACTTATGACCATTTCAGCTCACGTGTTTTACATTCAGATGCTTGATTCATATTTATGACAGTTGTGGTGTCCCGTGGGGCAGGGGTGGGTTCCACTTACCTTTACTACTGGTTTGCAACTGGAGCGCGCACGCAGATCTGCTATGATGACATCCGGGTCAGTAGGTGGAGCCTCCCTCCGGTTTTACTATTGGTTCTATTGAACCAGACAGAAACGGAAGCAACCCACCACTGCTGTGGGGTCATGTGATCCTTTTTTGTGACCTTCCGGCAATGAGGAATCCAGATTCACTTAACAACAGTGTTATTAATTTAACAACTGCCGTGATTCATTTAACAACATTGGCAAGAAAAGTCATAAAATGGGGCAAAACTCGCTTAACAAATGTCTTCCTTATCAACGCAAATGTTTGGCTCAATTGTCATCATAGGTAGAGGACTTCCTGTACTCATTTTTAAAAAAGAGCCTATCTTTTTATTTGCAGAAATACAGAAAAAAAAATAAAACAAGAAACATAGAACAACATATGTCACCATGTTTTTTAAATGTGTTAGAATGTATATTATCAAATCCTTCATTTAAAAAGATGATTAATTATTCTACATCCAACAATTTCAGTCAAGGATGACCATATTTCACTGCAATCATCTGTATATCATCTACATCTATAAACAACTGGTTCATAAGTCATAACTGTGATTAGGTCTTCAACCCACTAAGTAATTAGAGCCATAAATGTGTATTTCCAAAGTTTATTATTCAAAAAATGTGTCATTTTATATCATGCATGGGAAAAATGCTACAGGGTTATAATATGACTCATTGTTTGAACAATAAACTTTGATCACATGGAATCCAACTTGTCACAGTGTCTATAAACAGTCCATTCAAAGACAGAATGCAAACATATTCCTTCAATCTGGGATTTTATATCCGAGTTGTTTCCTGGTTGCAAATTTGATTAGTTTATGGAAATATAAAATAAAAATAACAGGACAATAGAGAAGAAGAAAAAGTGTAGAGGAAAGAAAAAGAAAAGCATTGACTTCAGTTTCTTTTTAGCGTAGTAGAATAAGGGAATAACACACAATCTCAACTGGTCAATGGTTGATCAAATTAGAGCTGGAAGGGCCCTTGGAGGTCTTCTAGTCCAACCCCCTGCTCAAGCAGCAGACCCTATACCACTTCAGATATGTGGCTGTTCAGTCTCTTCTTAAAAACCTCCAGTGATGAAGCACCCACAACTTCTGAACGCCATTGGTTAGTTCTTCTCACCGTTAGGAAGTTTCTCCTTAATTCCAGGTTGCTTCTCTCATTTCCTTTTGTCTGATTGTCCTCTAGGTTTCTTAGCAAATCAAATTTCCTGCAAGCGCAAACATTTTCCAAAATGGGATCATTTTAACGCCGAGTCGGATTTTCAGAAACGGATATCATCACCTCATGTTTCAGGAATGATAGACAAATAGGATTTGACTCTTACTTTTCTTGCTATCCTAATCAAAGGAATGTCTATTTTAAAAAAAATAAAAATAAAATAAACGTGTCTGAATCTGGCCTTATTTTGAGTCTGAAACTCGGTATGTCAAAGCCAGGCGTTACGAACCAAATCCTGAATGAACTGCAGTTGATGGGAAATTTGTTTTAATATTAAGGAAACGGGGGAAATTAATACAGTCACAGCAGCTGGCACATCTGCAGCAGTGATGAGCTTGGGTTGCATTCATCGGCAGTTTTCACTCAACAGCTATTAACAAGCGTGGGAAAAAAATAATTCCAAACCTAATTTTGCATATGTTGTTGTTGTTATTATTTATGATACATTTTTAAATGTTCAGTTGACTTGAGTTTCAAGTTTAATGAATAAAAGAGATAATAACAATAACCCTTCATTTTTATGCTGCTTGAAGGAAGGTTTTGGCCTGGTTAGCTGTAGAAGAACTACATCACCAGAAAAATGAAAATGGAAGCACAGAAGATAATCCCAGCTCAAGAGCTAATTAGTAGATGAAATTGGCTTCCAATACACATAGACATATACAAGCTCTCGGTGCACAAATTCTAGGACTGTAGGCCACATTGAAAAATAATAATCAGGGAAAGGACATGGCAAACTCTCCTCTAAATAAACAGTTCAGATAGGTTCATGAAGTCATTATCCTTCCCCCCTCGAAAACCCTGAATTAATGTCAAAGCAATTGTTCTAATGATTTTTTAAAAAAGTATTAGAAGCTCTTTCTCCTTCTCCTCTTCCTCCTCCCCTCCCCCTCTCTCCCTCCGTCCCTTCTACCTTCCTTCTTTCTTTCCCCCTCCTTCCTTCCTTCCCTGCCTCACTCCTTCTCATTTCCATCTCCTTTCTTCCCTTTTTTCCTCCTCCTTCCTTCCTTCCTTTCTTCCTTCCCTCCCTACGTCCTTCTCATTTCCATCTCCTTCCTTCCCTTTTCTTCCTCCTTCCTTTCTTCCTTCCCTCCTTCCTCCTCCCACTCTCCCTCCCTTCCCTCTCTCCTTACTTCCTTCCCTGCTTCCCTCCTTCTCATTTCCATCTACTTCC
>JANHFM010002917.1:173153-183675 GCA_032468115.1 Grayia smithii
CTGATGCAGCCCTCAATAAAATCAAGTTTGACACCCCTGCTCTAAAGTATCTTCAGATTGTGATTCTTTGATATGAACTTGGCATACCTATATTCATGTACGTTTTCAAAACATTTGGTTCTGTGCCTAAGTCAGCAGGTAACTTAGTGGTTTGTGTAGTGCAACTTCTAAACAAGGTAGAGAATGCATGCAAAACACAAATTCTGGGCTTGTTTCCAACCCCTTTATCAGCAGTAGCTATAGGAGACACTGATGCAACAAAGTAACACAGTAACAAGGTTTCTGCTTTCTTCTTTTGTTGCATCTCTGTGCTTGTTCACACATGCCAAGTGTGGGCTGCATGCTTTCTAGTTATCAGTCACATGATCAGGAGGGAGTGGGTTTACCAAAAAATAGTCACTTACCATCAGAGCAGCCCCCAACTGCCTCTTACCAATCTGCATGAAGGTTGGAAACAAGCCTAGAGCCAACGTAAAATAAAAAAATTGCTCATGTTTTGTCTAAGTTGGGATGTTAGGAAGTCATGATTCATAGATCAAATTCTTAATAAGGAAGAAATTGATAAAAGCAATACCAGGAGAACTTGTGTAGTGGAATAATTTTGAAAGTAGGGTCATAGGAATCTACTGTATTTTGCAGGAATATGGAACCCATGGTCCTAAGGCCCAAATCAACATCCTGCCCCACTCTGATTTGTACAGCTAAAATTGGCAAAATATCTTAAAATGATCAAAAACTAAAAAACATTTTTGTCTGCTATCGATTTTCCTAGATCCAATCGTCAACAATGAAAGCAGTAACGTGTGAAAGTTAAGTTTCTTGCCTATTTCTACCTGCGGTATATTAGGTTAAATTCAGGCCATTTCATGATTTGGAAGGATATGTTAGATGTAAGGAGATAACTTGTATGTACCATGAAGAAACTGGAATTCAATGAACCAATTCTGCAGGACTCAAATTTTAGAACAGGCCTGCTCTGTATCTTCAGTCTAGTGGAGCCACCAGATCAATGTCTATGGAGATTCTCAATCATCCAGTTCATGGTTGTCCCAAAGAGGCTTTTTCAAAAAGCAACTGAATTAAACTGAAGAAGCTTCTTAGATGAGAAGCGAAACATCTTCAAGGAAAAACAAAGTCCAATTGAAAAAATTTGAAAAAGCACCTTTGGGACACCAGATCAATGGCCTTTTGGAGATTTAAGAAGCCAAGAAGTACTTGTTGGTTTTCTGAACCTGGAAAAAACTTGAAGGTCATCGTTCATCTGGCAAACTTGACCAATTCTGACTTTGGCGGATTGCACAATCCTGTTTTTAAATGACATAATGAATGATTTTGCCTCTTCACGAAAGAGACTTCATTCTCTCTGGAGCATTCCCTTTTCCTCATATGACCAGCTTGCTCCTCTCAGAAGGCAGTTGAGGTTTCAGAGTTACAGGACACAATGGTTACCAGTGTTGGTTGAAGCTTTTCCATGAGCCTGTTAATTAGCACCATAAAAGTGCTTATGTTCCATTAGCCAGTCCATGAAGGAAGATTCCCCTCCCCATCCACCAGCCCTTCTCCTAATGAGAGCTGGAAGGGGGACACTTACAAAACATTGCTTTAGAATAATATTCTGCTTTGTCCCTGCCGGTAACAAGAGCTGACAGGATCACTACGTCAATTTCTCTTCTAATTAGCACACTTCCAGCTTGGTCTGAGCCAGCAGCCAGAGAAAAGCGATCAGACAACCATACCGAATCACAAACATAAAGAGGCCCATTCCCTCTAATTAGGTGAGACAATCCCTCAGTCTTTTCTCGGCTGGAGCTTGCCCATAAGACTCTCGCTGTTTTGGTAAGTCCCAGCAACACAAGTTACATGTCAGCCTAGGACACTAATAAGCCCCTAATTGTCTTCCGCTTCACACGGCTCTTACCATGGGTCCAACTTCAGGGAAAATTCCCCTAACAAGCAACTGCCAGCACGGCCCCATAGTATAAATACAACACAACATTTTTTTAAAAAGAGAGTGAACAGGCAGTGAGGAAAGAACCCCTTGACCACAACAATGCAGAGGGACACATGCCAGCATGCCAGACATCAATTTGTTATTGCCAGGGTAAAATTGGTCCTTGACCCTTCCCATTCATCCTCCACTGTTGAGCCATCAGTCTACATTTTTCATCCCTTGCAATTGTTTTATTGCTTCTTTCTCTCCTCTTGTTCCTTTCATTTTATCATACATATTTTACTGGAATTTGGACTAAGGTTTACTTCTGCTAGCAAGGCAACTCTGCACTTGTTGCTTAGATAAGTTCATGTTTCTTAGAAAACAATTGGAACACATAGAAATGTGGTAGTCCACAAGGATGCAGACTTATGGACTGGGAAATATGGAATGGCTAACAATTACAGAAGAACTTTTACACAAAAATTGGGGTTTTGTGTTTTGGAACTCAAACGATATACTCACCAATTCAATCAATTTCCATTATCCTCTGTTTAGTGATGCAGACTTTTTATTTTGACTCAAATTGCTAAGTATTTTACCACACTGCATTTTGTATTCATGACATAATCATGATATCATTTTACAAAAGATAACTTTTAATGGATTTATTACAAAGGCTGATGTTTAACTGATCTTGTCATGGGTGACAAAGAAGGAGACAGAAGCTAACACTGTAAGCTACATGGGACTTACCTATTTTTTCTAGTCTAAATACTTTGGTTATCTGCAAATAGAAGCATAAGTTTCATCTGAAGTATTAATAACGGCAAAATATCAGGAAGTTTTGGACGATGACCTTGAGGGACAAGTGCTGCTTCTAAAAAGAAGTTACACAATTTATAAAGTTGAATCAATATTGCCCATATTGTTCTACAAAAGTTGCATTTTTATAGTTACTTGTTCAATAAATCGTCTTGTTTTTGAAATCTTGTTCAATAAATGATCTTTGTTTTTGAAAACTATGCAAAGTAGGAGCCAAGTAGACACTATATGAGAATTGTCAATGAAGATGGACTACTGAAGTGGGTCATAATCTTCTGATTCTGTATGTTGTGAAGACAGCTGTATTAGTCTGTTGTATGCACACAATATCTAGGGTCTTAGAGCACGTCAGAGATTTTATAATTTTTACATCAACTTTTGTAGATTTAAATTTACTTTATCAGATACCTACCGGTAGTTGATATGTATTCCCAGTAGTTATTAGGGTGTGAGTTAAGAAACAAAAACGTGGTAGGATAATTGCTTTGAAGGTTAAAAATATACATAAAAATGTTTAGGCTGTTAACACAAATACAAAGAAGTGTGCTTTTCCAGCAAAAAGAAGATTTCTACATTATTTCAAATTTATTACATGAGAAAGTATATTTAGAGTTTATTTTGGAAGATAAATTAGGGTTAGGGGGAGAATAATAAAAGATTAGTAAATAAAACATAAAAATGAACTGATAGATGAAACAATTATTACACTGGATTATTTTAAAACATGCGGTAATAATACTAGTACCGGTATTTATTTAATATATCAGAAACTCTTAAATTTGTAATTTAATGAACTATTTGTTCTTACATTTGAATCTTATCTTTTTGTCTTTTTAAGAAAAACATTGCAAAATGAACAGCACTATGAATTCTATGGAACTGTGAATAAGAATATTCAGAGTGAATTTAGACCAGTGGATATTTTAAATGAGGGGTGAGCAACTTATCCCCACCACCGCTTCAACCTGTAAGGCACAAGCTCAATTGTGGTACAATAATGTTACACAATTATCTTGTTTTTAATCTGTGACATTAGCTGCTTTAGATTTTCAAATGCTAAATTTTCCCAGAAAGATATAAAATTCAATGATTAAAAAATGGTCTATGTCTATATCTGGTCTTGCATATATTAACTGCAACTAGAATTGTATTTGCGCAACAATGGAAAAATGATGAGACTCTGTCTGAGGGGAATGTAATTAAGAAAATATTAGAATGTGCAGAAATGGATAGATTAATGCTTACTATTAAGGATAAAGAAGAAACTGAATATTTTTTGATACGGGACATATTTTATCAAGGGCTAGACAATAGAAACAGAAGTTAAAAAAGAGGAGCTATAAAAGGAGGAAATGCCAAAGTGGAGAGTTGTTAAAGGTGATAATGTTAATTATTATTTATTATATTATATTATTATCAATATTACAGTGATGAATACCACAACATATATGTATTATGATTGTTTAAAAATAACTGTACCCAGATCACACAGTTTGATGAAAATTGAATGTTATATAAATAAAACGTTTTAAAAAATGGTGTATGTAAATCCATAAAAATTGAATTTCATAATTATTTCAGATTTATAATAATTTTAAATTATAATATGCATTTAGAGATGATTTGGAAGACCACAAAGTCCTATAACTTTGCATTATAGCAGTGTTTTTCAATGTTGGAAACTGTAAAATGCATGGACCTCAACTCCCAGAACTCCCCAGACAGCATGCTAGCTGGAAAATTCTGTGAAGTCCACATTTTAAAGTTTCCAAGATTGAAAAATCATTCTTATTTCCATTCATACCATACCTGTTCCAATGGTATTTTAACTAGCTTAGAAAAAAGTGGTACAGATTTCTTAAGCTGCTTAGGAATTTTTATCTGTATTTTTCTGATGTTATTTACAATACGTTTTTCTGTTTTCTCACAACAAAGACATAATACAAATTAATCTTCTCTCATATTAGAGATATTTATCCTGGAATGATGTTGATAAATATTCTCAGTCCTCCAAAAAGACTTTTGGGTTTGAAATGTTTTGCTGTTTATCCTGAACGCAGACTAAAGAAGCTACTTGGATAATTAGCAAAATGTTTCAAACCAAAAAAGTCCAGTTGCCGTGACTCAACTTCCAGAAATACAGCCATGATGATTAGTAATGTTTAATAGAAACAGAACTATGAGAAGCTTCCGTTAGCATTTCTGTATCAATTTGCCAGAGGATCTTATGTGCATGTTGAAAAAAATAACCCAAAACAAAACAAAACGAATGGTAGGAAACAAGCTGTGATGTTATTAAGTCAGTTGTCATCCCCTTTTCTTTGGGATCAGCTGAGAGAAAGAGAAGACCTACTAAAAACTTTGAGACAAATGTCAGCCATGTTCTTTATTTTCAGCTCTAACACTGTGATTACCAACATCACACGCTGCTAAAAATTTACGTGGATGAAGAGGATATATTTGAAGGCAATACATTTCTTTTGTCAAACGTCTCTTATTCTCTAAGCTTGTTAAAGAATGGAAATGCGAAGCAAGCTTTCAATTAACTTTGTCCTTTGGTGACACTGCACAACTATGATTCCTGAATATTTAAAATTAGAGCGAATTAATTGCTAATTAATAAGATATTTCCCCCTTTTCCGTGTGATATAACAAAACTATATTTTCATTGTGGGCCATGGGAATGGAAGTCATCCCGAAGGAGAATTCCTCATACAACTATTTAAATACTTTAATGATTGTCAGTAAAAAAAAAGACATATTTTTTAAAAAGCCTCAATTGAAACAAACGAATTATTTTGAGGATTATGAAAGCAATCAATTAAATATAAAATCCATCTGAATGTTAAGATGCGAAACAAAAAATGTTTGGGTCTAAATGCAAACATCCAAGAACTATAGAGCAGTACTAAGTGCCTAAAGTGTGTGTGCATGCGCGAATGTACATGTGCCTGGCCGAACCCCCAAAATGTAATGTGAGTGTCCCCCCATGCATGCGCCCCTACCCTGCGCACGCACTTCCATGCATGTGCCCCACCCCTCCCCATGCCCCATTTTGGCTTCCAGGTTGGTGCAGGCGGCTTTCCAGGCCCAAAACGGGGAGTGGGGGGGCAAATCCCCAAAATGCAATGTGAGCACCTTTGCGCATGCATCCCACCCCCTGCACATGTATGGTCGAAGATCAGCTGGTGGGTGGGTGAAGCTGAACTGGGGCGACAGCTGGCGTATCCACAGAGAGGGTTCTAGGTGCGACCTGTGGCATGTGTGCCATAGGTTCGCCAACATGTCTATAGAGGATATTAAATGATATATTACAGATCTGAAGAGAAGAAATACTTTCTATGAAATAGGTAATTTTTTATTTCAAGCCTCAACTCAGTTGCTGTTTATTTACTGTAGTTTGAATTGTATCTTTTCCTATGTTGTGGAGTCACTCCGAAGATTAGTTTTTGGACTGTTCCTAAGGACTATTTTAAGTTTAAAGTTAAAATAATTGTATTCATAATACCTCTTTGCAGTTTCACTTATAAATGCTTACCTGAATCATGGATACTGAGTTACTGAAGTTAAATCAGAAGGAAGTGTGCATACCAATGAGTGAAAAAGTACAAAATACACAGCTGTTTGGAAACTATTCAAATTTCAATAGGATTGAGTTTTATTCTTTTTTCACTTCTGGTTTCAAAGCTTTATTCTTTTAAAAATATTGAACCATAAAATATATTTAACGTACCTCAAATGCAAATAAAAATATTAGTAAACAGCTTTTTGAGAAGGTTACATTTTTTTGTTAAAAGAATGAAGATACTTTAACTTGTCTGTAGCAAACCTTACACAAGTAGCAAGGTGCCTCCTATTAATAATCAGATAAAAATACATGAATACTTGCATGAGAATAACTCCCATCAAATCCAACAGAAATTCTGAACACATAAATATGCATAATGTCAGTCTGGGATTTATCTAAGAAGTATGATTCAACAGTCTAGATTTCATAGGAATGTTTTAAAAATGTAACTTTTTATTTACTATCAAAAGCACAAAATTGTAACATACAAATTACTGATGTAGGGCACTTTTACTAAATATTTAACATATCTATACCTTAAAAATATAAATATCTCTACTTAAAGCATATATACCAATAATTGGGTATATGTTCAGAACTACAAATTTTCAGAATAAAAAGAAATGTTTTCAAATGTAAAAGAGGTTAACTAATCAGATCCTGGCAATGGGGATCTTATCTATAAATTGCCCATAATCAAGACTCCAAATGTATTTTGGACAGATAATACATCAAAAGTCGAACACTTTGTTTTTAATGTGAAATTTAAAATCTACTTCTCCCTCATCCTTCAATCATTAGGATATTTCAAAATGCTCAACTCTTAGTTATTATATATTAAAACCCACAAACAAAAAAGGTAACAATTTCAGCATTCCTAAACAAAAATATAAATATTAGGTTGCCGTTGAAAAACAAACTTTTTCTCTGAGCAGTAAGCACATTTTTTCCTCTGCTCCTAGTATTTTTTTTTTGCTAGCTGTTTATCATCATTTATAGTTTTGACAGTTTACTAATTTAATCTACTTACAGATTCTATTATGACAGAGTCAGGCGTTCTTCCAGTAAAAACAAAATGGAGCTGCTTAGCTGCTCTGACTAATGCTCCTTCATCTGTAACAAAACATCCACTATTATTTCACTGGAAAATCGATAACAACAATAAACTAAATGCAATATGTTTACTGTTTTGACCACCAGAAATTAGATTTTGCATCTTTATTTTATTCCCACGCAATTTTGTTTCATTTGTATATAATTTCTGCTACATTTCCACCCCCCAGTAAAAAGAAGCAGATTGCATAATTCAAGAATGCTTCCAAACAAGACTTCTATCATAAAGTAGCCTTTCCTGGTTCATATACCGTATTTTTCAGTGCATAAGATACACTTTTTTCCCTCCTAAAAGAGGGTGGAAATGTTGGTGCATCTTATACACCAAATACAGCCATTTTTGGCTTCCCGAGCCCTGCCTCGCTCGTCCCATTTTTGTAAAAAATGGGCCCATTCTTTTCAAAAACAGGGTGCGCAGTGGGTTTGGGAGACTTACAGAGTGCTCCTGGGGGGCAGGGAGGGCAAAAATCTTCAAAATCTTGATGCATCTTATACCCCAGTACATCTTACAGTCTGAAAAATACAGTAATTTGATGGGGGGGGGGGGAGAAACAGAATCGTGAAATTCCGCTTCAGTTTTCTTGCATTATTATCGCTTCTTCCATTTTTTTTCTTTTCAAAAATATCAGTAAATTAATTGGTTTTGAGAAGCAGTACAAGAACTCTTTGGAAGCATCGCAAGGTCCCTATATATTTTTATGTTTGTGTAGTTAAAATGCGTAACTAAAAAAGGATCCAGCCTTTTCCTCTACAGCCATTTTTTGGGGGAAAAAGAATGATATCCTAGCAAATGACAGAACCTGGCCAAGCTTTTGATCTCACTGTATGGCAGACTACCAGACATCTCAGGGGTAGACTAGTTAAAAGTTCATTCTTCAAATAAGCTTGACTCCTAGTGATTTCATCAAATATATTTGTATGTAGCGGGTTTTTTTCCCCTTTTTATTAATAATGCTCTAATAATACTGCTTATGTATTTATTAAATTTATATGCTGCTCATTTTGCGGGACAAGGTGACATGTAAGTGGCTTATATGACAACAGGAATTTAATTTTCGATAAGATGGTCTCTGGTCACAGCCCATAAGCGCGATTGTAGTAATAACCAGCATTCCAAATTGGGCCCACAAACCCACCAGTAACCGGAGCAGTGACTGATCAATTAATCAGTCAGTCGGTAATGTGCAGGTAGTCCTCGACTTATGACCACAATTGAGCTCAAAATTTATGTTGCTAAGTGAAACATTTGCTCAGGGAGTTTTGTCCCATTTTGCGACCTTTCTTGCAACTGTTGTTAAGCGAATTGCTGCAGTTGTTAAGTTAGTAACACGGTGGTTAAAACGAATTTGGCTTCTCCCATTAACTCTGCTGGCCAGAAGGTTGTAAAATGTGATCACATGACCCCGGGATTGACAGGGATACTGCGACCATTGTGAGTCAGTTGCCAAGGGTCTGAATTCTGATCACGTGACCATGGGGATGCTACAATGGCCGTAAGTGTGAAAAACGGACGTAAGTCCATTGTAACTTCTAACAGTCACTAAACAAACTGTTGTAAGTCGAAGACTACTTGTAATTCACTAATGGAGTCTGTTTGCCCACTTCCATTTCCCCAAGTTTTCTACACTGATGTATGTAAAATAAATTTCTGCTGAGGAAATGACCATGAATGGGAGTGGCAAAGACATATGAAGGTAAGTGTGGTGGCTACTTCCCTATCTCTAAACTCCAAGGAACATAAGCATAGATAGAATAGTAGCCAAAATTGTGGAAACCCTTTGGGAAAAAGTGTGTTTTTGAGGTTTGATGGCTAATAACACCACTTTTTGGGTGGAGTTTCAAGATAATCCTATTCCACTGCTGGAATGGCTTGAGAATAGGCCCAGACCTTCACCCAATTGAAAATCTATGGAGCTGACTAAAGAAACTTGTCAGTCAGAAGAGACCCAGCAGTAAAACCCAGTTAATATAAGCCATCCTTCAATCTTGGTTTCACATGATAACAGCTGCAGAACTCAAAGACTTGGTTCACTCCATGGGAAGACGTTGCTAAAGGTTACCCAACTAAGGATTCACTGGCAGGGGGATCATTTTTGTATATCTTGTTTTTTCTATGTGTTTCACTTTTCTTCTTTATACTACAACTGCTATTCTAATAGCAAATCCTTCCTAAAAGTTATTGCATTACATTCTTGTTTAAATTATATTTCCATTGATAAATAATTTTATGGTACTACTTAAAAAAAAAGTGGTTATTAGCTAGTTTTAGAAAATACACTTTTCCCAAAAGGTTTCCACAATTTTGGTCACTACTGTATAATCACAGACTTTCACATGGACTTTTGAAGATCAGGATCTTCTGTCCAGAACAGTCTGTTATTCCAATGATCGGTGGTATAAATTATGGGCATGCATTGTTCAACTAAACCGGTACTAATTCATTCTCTTCACATTACATTGCATGAAGAAATCCTACAAAGCCTATTATAGGCGTGACTTTGTGTGTGGTAAGCCAAAATGTCCTTTAAAAGCCCACATTATTTTCAGGATAATGTTCAGCCTACAGTTAGCAATGTATCCTCTTTACAATAAACTCCAGGCTAATCCATCCGTTCGACGTGAATATATCTTTAAGTACGTAATTGAACGTAACGCACTTCAAACTTTACATAGTTGAAAGCGATTACGGCTGCTGCATAAACCTTACCTGGAGATGCCGCTTGATAAACTATTCTGTCATCCTCTCTTTCGGGGACAGCTGTGTGACAAATTGCCATCATTGTCAAAAACTCACAAATTATAGGTGCCGTTGGCTGAAAAACAGAAAACAGTGGAATGAACTGTTCGTTTTTCTAGAATTAAAAACTGTATGTACAGACAAACAGGTGCAAAAATAGCTATAGAAATAAAAACATTGTTTTTTTTAAAAAAAACATTCATTCACCTAGCACAGGGCTCTGCAATCTTAAACACTCAAAGAGCCACTTGGGCCCGTTTCCCACAGAAAAGAAAACCCCGGGAGCCACAAAACCTGGGTGGGCGTGGCCAACTTGACATCACTCACTCCCACCCAGTCACATGACACC
>JANHFM010002918.1:9493-29114 GCA_032468115.1 Grayia smithii
AAAATAATTTTATGGTTGGGGGTCACCACAACATGAGGAACTGTATTAAAGGGTCACAGCATTAGGAAGGTTGAGAATCACTGCATTATAGCCTTTCCTTTTCGGCACTAATTAGTTCTCACAAACCCATAGTTAATCTTAAATAGAGGATTTGGGATCTAGATCTGCAAGCAGATAGCATCAGAGTTTTCCACTTGTATTATATCTCAATTTTCATCACTCCTTGATCAATTCCCAATTGTTAGAAACTGTAATTGTCAATCTAAGCAGGAGATCATTGCTTTCCTCCTACAAAATCAAACCTCAGATGTTTCCAAAAAGGTTGCCAATTTTCTAACAATAGCTATTGCTTGTAGAAGCCACCTGGAGCTTCCTTCACACTACTAATTATTTCAGGTGTCAGTGTAACAGGTTTATTATTTTATATTTGATAGTTGATATATTGCCATACCTTTCATTTAAAATTGATCTTGGACCATAAATAAATATTTCATGCCTCGACTTGTTCCATTCCTGAAATCTACAAGAACTTGACAGTCTGCACAGACAGATGGTAACAGAATGTATATGTCCTCCAATAAAGTTTATGGTTTGCCATTTTTCCTTGATTTCAATATGCATTTCACAAATGCAAAGGCATTTGTATTGCAGTAGGTAGGAAATCATTGAAAGTACAAACAATGAATGAAGGGACTAGGCAACAGTCCAGGAAACCAAAGTATCCTGATAGATTTATGAGCCAATAGTGTAATGCAAAATAATTACATGAAATCCTAGGTTTTAGCAACAGAATTATACATTTGCTGTCAAGAGAAGGCATTGTTCCTTTCAACTCTGCATTAATCAGACCACATATAACTACTAGATTCAATTCTGGGCACCACATTTATGGGAGGATATTAACAAAATGGAGTATACCCAGAAGAGGGCATCCAACTTGAAAGTAAACAAAATGAGAAAAGTTGGAAGCATTGGGCATATTTAATTTAGAGAAAGAAAGACTGCAGAGAAGCAGGATGAGAGGACAGAGTTTTTTCAGAAGATAGGATAAGAAACAATGGCTTTAAATTACTAAGAATATTAGAAGAATATAAGAAGAATATTTCATCTGGACATCAGGAAAACTGTCCTAATGGTAAGAATTGTTCTGTTACAGATCATACTTTGGAAACTTTTACATTGATAGTTCAGTTGATAGAGGGAAGAAAGCACTGGGAGCAGATGGTGCAACAAGCAGGAGCAGATATATCTATTAGGAAGCTCACACATTATTGATTGACTATGTGCCATTGATTCTGTGTTGACTCTTAGCTACCATACAGACAGATTTCCTCCACAACAATCTGCCTCTAATCTGATCTTTTTAGTTTCCAATAGTACATTCTTTGCCATTGTAAGCAAGTCTATCCACCTTGCTGCTGTTCATCCTTCTTGATTTTCTTCCACTTTCCTTAACATTGGCGTCTTTTCCAGAGAACTAGGTATTCACATAATGGGTCTGTGGCAGCATAATTTTGAGTCTGATCAATAAATACTACAAAACATATCCCAAATAAATATATACAGTAGGCAACGTACTTCGCCAGTTTACAATAAAGCCAGGAAATGGGGCCATAATACATTCAGTAACACAGGAGCACAGCCAAGTTTTTGGAGATTTACAAAAAGCTAACAGGGTTGGGACCATTCTAATCTTGAAGGAAGGATATTCCATAAAACAGGTGCTACTTCAGAAAAGGCCAATCTCTGCTAAAGCAAATTAGACAGATACAGACACTTGGAAAAAGGCAGTCCCTCGGGCAACCCAGTCCCAAGCCATGTAGAATGTTAAAAGTGAAAACTAGCACCTTGAATTGGATTCAGAAACATATCACTAACCAATGCAGCTCAAACAGTAGTGTGATACATGTGCTGTACATCTGGCATCAATTTCTATCTGCTCAGTCACATTCTGCACCAGTTGAAGTCTCTGAATACTCTTCAGAAGCAGCCCCATATAGAATGTGTTGTAGTAGTCTACAAGACTACAAGGGCATGAGTCACTGCGAACACTTTCCCTGTTACTTCTTAGCAGTGGAGGTTTTGGTGCTCTCTGAGCTTGGTGGTTTGGCTTGGTCAACTGGATGCTATTAACATCTTAGACTAAGCCAGAAAAATGCTAGGGAATGCCTGGAAGCTTGGCATTCAGACAAATCAGCGATCAATTGACAGATAGAGATAAATCACATATACATACAGTACATTCAAAAGAGACAATACAAATATAGAAAAGAACTAAGAAGAATTGGAACACATTCCTTCCAGATGTCAATGCTCAGATAAGCAGCGCTCGTCAGCAGACAATAAATAAGACAGATAACAATACTCTAATCAAAGAGGAAACCACACCTCCACAAAACTGGCAGGACAAGCTACTATGTATAAACAGGCAAACCCCACATCAATCACATTGATGATGTTACCTAGTTGGGTAGTGAAATGTCTGCAAGAGAACAACCAAGCTCAGCGAGCACAATGAACCCCACTGTTCAGTCATAAGCCCAACATATATTTTCTTCTATTTTTTAAAAAAAAGAATATTTTTCTGGTACAAAGTTGGGGCTACATATGCAGCAGCCACCAATATATTAGAAACACAAGTGATAATTTGAATGAATCAATTGGTTATATTTGCCTTACTGTACACAGAGGCACAAACATGCTAACTATATTGTGGTATATGCCTGGTCTATGTGGTTAATTCAATGCATAAGTAACCACAACAAACTGAGATTACATCAAAATGGCAAGAGCATGATGATATGATGATGCAAATCCCATTTTTTTGTGTTTATATCCCAATATCTGACAGAGCACATTAGTTGTGGGAGTTGCATCCTGGCATCATGATGCATGTTTCATCACTTTCCCACCCTTAGGAAATCTGTGATTCAGTGGATTAATTCAGTTGGATTAACTGAGGAAAAATACAATTCAGTTAATCATTGGTATAAATATGTTAGGCAAACAACCATTCTTTTCAAATTTTAGTCAGATTAATAGCTCTGATTTTCCCACAGCCACACAAGTAGAATGATGAATAAAATGTCAGAATATTTGCTCTTTTGTCCTTTCTTAAGCCAGGTTGCCACTAGTGATGTACAGTCTCTGATAGTATCACCCAACAATTTTTGTGCTGATTAGAGTTAATTTCTCACACTGATAAGAAATCTAAACGATCAACAGATACATATTGCCTTCCCTTCCCATTAGAGACAAACCTCTTCCTCTTTGCACTTAAAAAGCATAAGAAAAGAAAGCAGAATTTATTGTCACAAATAACAAATAATAACAAATAACAAATGACTCTCTAGTTCACTAATGAGGAAATAACCTTAACTTTTAAACAAATGCAGTGATATCTGGCAAATCTTAAAAGCTGGAGTTTTTTAGAGCTTTGGCCTGTCAAACCATAATAATAATTATGGTAAACAACAACAACAACAACAACAATAATAATAATTTAAATCTGCCGTCTCCTTTTCTCTGAAGGAAATCTATTTCCAGCAAACTTTCCCTACTGACTGATCTCGCAGAACCAGAGGTAGTATTCAGCTGGTTCGGACCAGTTCGGGCAAACTGGTAGCGATGATCATGGGTGGACTCGCCCACCCTCCCACCTGCCCTGGCTCCAAGTTGTGCTATTTAGGCACATTTTTGAGGCCGGGCACATGCATGGAAGGCGTGCGAGCAAGCAAAGTGCATGTGCAAAAGTCCAGGTGCATGCGCGGACAGCGTGCGTGAAGCAAGCGTGCGCATGCGGGACAAACCAGTGGTAAAGGTAAGTGAAACCCACCCTACGCAGAGCCCATGTTTGTCATCTGGTTGGAAAAATTATATTTTTTTCCAATATTCCTGAAAAAAAGGTTCCTTAAAGCTATTTAGCTTTTCTTAACCTTTTGATCTTGGAAGGCACACACAACAGGTGGGAGAGAGAGGATGGCACCTGCTCTCAAACCAGAGAGTCCCTGGGTTGTTTTTTTTTATCGTAATACACAATTTCTTTGTTATTGTCTTTTTCCAGAATGCTAGCTTCCGAGTTCGGCTGAGAGTTTTAGAGTTTATTTCTTGATGGTCTTCCACCTCAGCACTATTTTTGTCTGACCCTGCTTAATAGATCAACTAAGGTCAACTAGGCACTACTACAGACCAGGAAAAAAAGTCAATGGAATGCAATTATTTTAGCCAGAAACATAAACACAGAGTGACAGAGAATGTCTACTTAAGATAAATGCTAATCATGTGACTTCAGAACTGGTCTGTGATTTTGGAGAAAGTTTTGCCTATAAGTGTGCTGCAAAACTCATTCATTATGAAGGCTATTTAATAAAAATGTAGCCTATTCTTTTTGTTAAAAATGTAGCATATTTTTTTCCAAACAGGAATGTTATAGGCATGTGAGCCAATTCTGGTGGAAAAACAGGCCTCAATCTGTTTAAGCACTCCATTCTGCTGTAAGTAATTACATCAACCAATGCCACTCACCGGAACGCAGTTGATCTTTCTCCGTTCCAACACTAGTCTTAACAAAGGCTTAACAATAGCATGGATTATTTGGGGCAAGGGTTAACACGGCAAAATAAATTGCTTTTCAGCCTTACTGATTCTGAACTATTCAAAAACTTCAAAATCAATTTTATCTCCCTCATTTCATCCTATTGTTTAATGATTTCTCATATCAAGACGGCTATGTTTCATCATACTTTATTTTTTTTCTTTTCTTTTGCTGCTTTAAAATTACTTCTTGCGTTCATTTTCAAATAAACATTTTCAAACACTCCCTGCTGCCTTGATTCTCCAAGAGAAAGGAAAACTTTCCCACTGGCAAAGAGGGATTAACAGTTGCCAGAAATTCAGAATCCTGATTCCAGGGATCTCGTCACCTTATTTGCAGATTATTATGCTAACATAATTATCCTCCTGTATAATGAATTAATTGTAGGGTGTCTCACCATACCTACTGTTAAAGTGTCTTAACACAAGCTCTATATGTTTGCTCTATTTCCTCTGAAAGTGAAGCACACCCAACATACTTTGTGCTTTTAATCTTCTCCACTTTAGATGGCTTGATATTAAAGCAGCATTTGGCTATAACTTTAAAGAAAAACATTGTTGTTTTGAATTCTTCTATGCCTTGATCTGCCCATCTTTCCTCTAAGTGGACTTGTGTAGCCCAGTTCTCAAGCAGAGCCTCTTAAATTTTATGGCTTGGTCTCTATGGAAGCCATGGAATTCTTTCAAGCACGACTCCAAGACTTCATGTTGTTTTATAATATTTAAAACCTTGAGTACAAATTTCCAGGATATCGTAGCAATAAAAATCACTCAAATGCTGCCATGGACGCAGGTCAAAATGCATTATCTTATCCAATTTTCTTGTATCAGTTTCAGGAAAATGCTTGTGATTCATCCTACTGCTTATTCTATTTTGTCTTACTAGAGCTTGCTAAGGTTAAGGAAGCTCGATAAGGTAGGTCCAAGAAATGATGAATTCATCACTGCAGGAGGAAGAGGTACTAATGAACAAAAGTAAGCCCATTCTGGAATCAAAGGGATTATAATAACTATTATCCAACAAGTGTAATGATCCCTTTTTGATCAAGATGATTGAGAGCATGGTAACAATCAGCAATTAGAACGCCTACAGCAAATGTAATGTTAGTCCAGTTTAATTTGTGATCATTCATTTGTACTAATTTCACAAAATTTGGAAAATAACTAGAATAGCATGACATACTATTTTAATACTTCCTTGTTGGAAAATGTCAAGTTTATGGAACAGCAAAATAAAATATACAGATTTTTTTTTCTAAATAGTGGTTTTATTAATTAGCAAATCATTTAGGATATATTTAAAGAATATGTCATAGTGAAATAATAACCTATGCCATTTGGTGAAAAAACTTGAATTAGTAGTAAAGGAAACATTGAAGAAATAATCTGCCACGAAGCAGATTAAAGAAGCATATCACACTTTCAGATTTAGAATAGAATAGAATTTATTTATTGGCCAAGTGTGATTGGACACACAAGGAATTTCTCTTGGTGCATATTCTCTCAGTGTATATATGTAATATATACCTTGTACCTTATAATTCATGACATTTGTCATGAATCATAAGGTACAACACTTAATGATAGTCATAGGGAACAAATAAGCAATCGAATCATATTAGGAAACAGTCAATATAAATCTTAAGGATACCAGCAACAAGGTTACGATCATTACAGTATCATAAAGTATCTTCCCTTCAACTTCCTCAAGCAGTATTCTTGCTAATACTTGGGACTACCTTTCTAGGGACAGAATTTGGGCTACTCACAAGATTACTCTGGGCTGCTTATGAGGTTTCCATATACCTCACCACATTCACACCAAAATTGGCAGGGCAAGCCAACTCCACACTCATTCCAACTGAAGTTACTTACTTAATGAAATGCCTGCAAGCAAACAACCAAGCTCAGAGACCACCAAGGACTTTTCAGTTCAACCCCCAGCTTTATATATTGTCTTTTAGTGGAATTATTGTTGTTATTACTATTGACTTAGGTAACTTTAATTATTGTACACAAAGAACTGGGAAATTTTAGCAGGCAGTGATAATTCATTTTGCATCTTTCAGTCAAGAGATTTTCACTTTTATCAGCAAGTTTCTGAAAATGTAGCAGACCAGGTAGGTATTGAGACATCTCACCCCAATCTTCACCAAACAGGCTGTACAGATAAGAATGCACATGTATCAATTTAAAATATTTATATTCATTTTCTTAAGACAATGAGGAAAATCAACAAAAAAGCAACATTTAAAAAGTCAACAATTTAACTCTTCTTAATTAGTGACTAAATATAAAAATTTAAATAAATTCAGGAGCTGATAATAGCACATGGAACTCTCTTTCAGTCATGCTTGATTACTCCTGCGAACTATACACAGACACATAGACAAAAATATTCTTGATAATAATAATACAGAAGCGTTTTTCCATTTCCTTTTTCTAGATTTTTTTTACATCTCTACATGGAGCCATAGCCTGGGCAATTTTTGGTTGCCTTCTATTAAAGTAATAACCAGATCTGGCCTTGCCTAGGTTTTCCAGATCAGTGAAAGATCAAGTAGGGTTGACATGATAGCAGTGTTCCAATATCCAATGGGTTGTCACAAAGAAGAGGTCAACTTATTCTCCAAAGCATCTGGAAGCAGAACAAAAATGAATGGGTGGAAACTAATCAAGAGAGAACCAACCTAGAACTAAGGAGAAATTTCTTGACAATTAGAGCAATCAGTGGAACAACTTATCTCCAAAAGGTGTGGGTGCTCCAAAGTTTTAAGAACAGATTGGACAATCTGAGCAGAGGGTTGGATTACAAGACCTTCAAGGTCCCTTCCAAATCTGTTATTCTGTTATTCTGATTACTTTAAGATGCTATCTCCTTATTGTTCCAATTACTTCAATCAATGCATGTTTTAAGAACACTCCCAGCCAAGACCAACTGGTTGCTGTGCCTCACCAGTTGCATAAAACTAGAATTCAGTCAGAATTATGTCCATTTTGTTTAAACAATTGCACATGAAATCTCCATAGCAATCACTACCACTTATGGATTTGTTTTTGCAATACTGTATACCAACATGAGTTTACCATGCCAATAAATATACAAAAAAGGACAATAGGAATACAGGACAGGTTAAATATTTTGTGTGAAATACAGTAGTTTTGTGATAAAATCCCTCAGAGAAAAACTGAAATATAGACTTAGTGTCTTTATTCACTAAAATAGACTTTTCACAAGCATTAAAAGCTGCTCTTAGTCATCTTATACTTCCGAAAATGGAATAAATGGAATTATTAGAAGCAATAATCAGTGGCCACACACATGATGCAAAATCAGCCGATCAACTTTCTATGTGGCTTTTATGAGCACCATTTAATAGTAAATATGTTACTACTTCAATATTTTAGAAGAAAGGGCTTGCCTTTTAACTTTTTCCTAGCCCTTAGACCACATTGGAGTTTATTTCTCCATGTAAATATAGATTCTGAGCCAGATGCTTATTATATATAAACTGTATGGCCTCAAAGAGATGGCCATTTATTTGCCATCTAGAGGTGGGATTGGATACAGTATACTGAATTCAAAAGCCAGAATCTATCTTTCTGCAGAACCAAAACAGTGTGGGGTTGACCTTTTACTCTGAGTTTTCCCCTTTAGTATAAAGGAATGATTAAATTAAATTTGATTTATGGATGATCCAGTGCTTTGTCCAATTGGAAGACTGAAAGATGTGCATAATAAAAAGACCCCTAGTGATGTGCATAATAGAAAAATGGAATTCATTGAAGCAAATTAATGGGACCAGCTTTCCCTGGCCTTTTACTCCTCAAATGAGTTCAGGCATTAGTCATACAATCTGGGGATTATGACCTAGAGCACAATTTTGGAAATGTTTATTGTGGTCTAAACTGATACACCTTTTTTCCTCCAGAAGTTTCAGGAATGTTACCTCCCTTAATATAAAACTGGGCTATATTATGAAATGGAGCCTCCCTTAGCATCAGTTCTGTCAGGTTTTAACATTGTAGATTATTCAAGGGGCTTAGGCATTTTCAGAAGTCCAAAATTGAAGTTGTAACAAATAACCAATCAATGTAATGTATTAAATCAGTGGTTCTTAAACCGAGGGTAATTACCTCCAAGGTGGTAATTTGGGCATATCCTGGGGGTAATGAAGCAATTTGTAATTACTTGTGTGTGAGTCAAGGATCTAGTTTGAGGCTGCTGCTAAGACATTTGTGTAAAACAACAGAGTTTGGGGTTTTTTTGTCTGGGTAATGACATTATTCAAGACCAGTAAAGGGGTAATTGGGTCAATCAGTTTAAGAACCACTGTGTTAAATAATTGAGATTAGTGGTATATACAACAATGCAGTTGGGGGGAGGCATTTAGCACATTTATTAATTGCATTTGCACCACAATCAGGATATATTGTTGGCTATTTGATGTTAGCATTTAAGACTATAAGAAAATATTTAATAGGCTATGAGACCTTAGAAGATTGCTCCATCCCATTAGAGAAAGACAATGAACTCCAGAGAATATTGAAATTCAATGAAAGGTGAAGTAGCAGTTCAGAGAGTGGCAGGGAGGGGAACAAGGGATGGGTCAAGAAATTGTTCACTTTACATAACGTTCAGCCCCAGAAAGAGAAGGCAGAAAGAGAAAAATAGTGACAGCTGCCACAGTAAAAGAAGCTGCTGGGGTTACTTCTTCATAGCCATGTAGGAAAGACACAGACAGGATTCATACATACACATATTGCTGGGTGGGGGATCATTTGCACAAATATATTCCTTGGGAATGGAGAATAAAATAGAAGAGGTTTTTTTTATGAGAAGGAAAGACAGGGATGGGTATTAGTATACTACTTCTTTAATCTTATTCTGGACCCAGCTGATTGGGTGAAATCAGTAGGCTGCTCCATTCTGTGAAACCAAATTCAGCAGGACTGCCTCACAGACACTGCCTTTAAAGTTTAGCAAAGAGCATAATGGAGTGGCTATATAACTCCAAGGTCCAATTCCATGGAAGATCCCGCTAGGCTTTTGCCTACTTGACCATCATACTGTCTAGACTCAAGTCCAGTCCATGGAAGGGAAAGATCTGGCTTCAAAGAGGCTTCACTCTGAGATGCTCAAAAGGCTAGCAAGTGAAAGCAAGTCCATCTGTCTTTCTATGCAGTTCCCCAGAGTGCCTTCAGCTATTGAAGGCTAGAAAGAAGATCTCAAAGTGAATTTTCCTTCTTTTATAGGAGATTTTTACCCTGAGGCAAAATACTGCTAATTCAAGTAGGTTCGCCTGGGAAAATGACGAACAAAAGAGATGGTCAAAACTAACAAAAGTCTCAGAAAAAGACAAAAAGCAGAGAAAGGTCAGGCCATGAAACTGAGTTGCGTTAATGGCTTTCCTTTCCCATTGTGAACACAAGTCTTATGAAAAGGTTGATGGCCTTTTTGATTAATGAAAGAGGTTCCAAGCAAGAGCCAAGCAGTCACTGAAAATGCATGCTTTTTGTTCTAGGTGCTAAAGTTCATGGCTCTGGCAATGTTACCAATCCAGATAGCCTTTATTACATCTGCCATTATTTTATCAAGACACAGTAATGGAAAAGAAACATTTGCCCAATGTTAGTTGGAAGCATTATTTTTGCATCATTCTAATATAATTGGTATTTCCTGCTGCTACCAGAATTGCTATACACAGGAAGTAATAGAGTGATTGATGCACCCTGTTTTTCTTCAAACTGTGGTCATTTTTACAACTAGACATGCTTGCCAGACTCTTTCCAGTGCATGAGGGTAATAGTTTTACTACAGAAGGGATCTGTTTCTGGCAATTATCATTTTTGACAGTTGGCTTCACCAACAGTGAACATATCAACAATGCAAATATTGTAAATTAAAGTGTAAATATTAAAACAAATTAGGGGTGCAATTTTTTGGGGGAGCGCTTTTTTATTTTCTGTTAAGTAGAGGTCATCCTGATTTTTACAGCTCATCTGATAGCCCTAATTCACTACTTTTCTCCTTAAGGCAGCTTCCTTGGTGGAAGTCCCAATTCTCAGAAATAAGTCATCAGTCATGTGGTTCTGTGTACATAAAAACAGGGGTGAAAAAGCAGGGTGTTTTTTTCACTTGGAAGATGGAGAGGAGGAGGAAGAAGAAGAGGGCGACGATCTTGGGCGCATGAAGCAAGGCGTGAAAATCCGCAGCAGGAAGCTCAGGGGGAGTGAAAAGGGGAAACAGCTAAGCGCTTTGTTTCTCTCTCTTCCCCCCCCCTCGTTATCTCCCAGACTGGGTGGCCAAGATGGAAAGGCAGGCAATCTTCGGGGCTAGGAGGCGTTGAGTCTGGCTTGGCGAGGGGGGTCAGTCTGGTCAGGTGCTGATCATCGGAACCTTTTTTTTACTTTTTAAAGCATTTTTTACTAGTTAAAAATGTTTTAAAAAGTAAAAAAAGTTGGCCACGCCCACCCATTCACATACCCACTGCCAAGCCATGCCCACCAAGCCACGCCCACAGAACCGGTGGCAAAAAAAATTAGATTTCACCATAAAAGTCATAAAAGTTATACTTTGGTCACAAAGCCCATCATTACGGTATATTGCAAGAGTAAACAATTCATTAAAAAACAACCTTTGTAAATAGGAGCAACCCAAATAAAGAAGCTATAATGAAAAAATGACAATAAAGGTTATCTTACCTTATAAAGGCTTAAGAAATATCACTTATTGTTTTAGATCAGAAATGCACACACTACAAGTCTCCACACAATCCACCATTTTGTGGCCCTAAAGGGGTTCCTTCCCCTAGTTCTGCTATATTTTGGGATTTTTTTCATATTGGGCCCCACAATCTAAATATCACTAAGAATTTTCTATATTTCTTTGCTGACATCTAGTGATTGTCCTGATTTCTTGTATTCCAGATCAAGTAAAATAGCTAAATGAAAAAGTATTCCTTTTCCGACTTTTGGTCTTTCTGTTTCTCAATCCTGGCAGCTTGAAGGTGTGTGGACTTCAACTCCCAGAGAATTCTGGGAATGGACGTCTGCACGTGTTTAAGTTGGCAAATTTGAAAAACACCTGTTCTATATTGTAGTTCCTCCCCAGATGTTGGTCTGATCTTTAAGAAGAAAAGCAGCTGGAGGGAGAAGGAGTTTCAAGAGAAAGCGGTGAGCATAAGAAGGAAATTACTTCCCCACTTTCCATCTGTTCAACAGTTTCCCTTACTAGTAACAACATTTAGTCAATCTGCAATCCTACCCAAGAACCATTACATGGTTTTCTTTACAGAATTTACCTTCTCTGCTCCCTCTCCTATCAAAGCCACAAGCACTGGTGAAATGCAAAAATTTTCCCTACCGGTTCTGTGGGTGTGGCTTGGTGGGCATGGCTTGGTGAGGTCATGTGACTGGGTGGGCATGGCCAACTCTTTTTTTTTTTTTTACTTTTTAAAGCATTTTTTACTACCTATTCGCCCAAACTGGTAGTAAAAAATGCTTTAAAAAGGTTTTTTAAAAGGTTCCAACGATCGTGTAACATAGCTGATTGTCACACCTGATCATCAGAACCTTTTTAAAACTTTTTAAAGGATTTTTTTTACTAGCTATTGCCCGAACCAGTAGTAAAAAATGCTTTAAAACAGTAAAAAAAAAGTTCAGATGATCAGCTGTGCTGCGCGATCATTGGAACTTTTTTTTTTACTTTTTAAAGCATTTTTTAACTACCTTTTTGGGCAAACCAGTAGCATTTTCACAACCGGTTCAGGAGAACCGCCCCGAACTGGTAGCATTTCACCCTGGCCACAAGCGTGAGTCCATATTCTACTGCAAAACATTGGTCTTGTTTAAGTCTTTCAAAATTCCTTGTTTGATATTAATAAATTATTCCCAATTTTTCCCTTCCCCAACTTTTTACACCCTTAACTACAAATTAACAAATCTGAATTTTGTTTTGCTATCTAGCTGAGTATGTTGTCACTTTATACAAATTAGTAAAGGATGGGGCTGCCCTTTGAGCGAATAGTACTTTCTAATTTTGTAAAAAAAAATGTTTGTAATAGCAAAGTGAAAGCCCAAGCATTTGCCATAGTAATATTAATTTACTGAGAAATATAAGGCTGATTCATAGATTTGAACAAATACCATAAGTGATAATATAAACTTTGCATTTTATTTTAATATTATACTTTTATTTTAAAACTATATATTATATAGTCTTGGGTGCACTAAATGTATTAAGTTTACTATAGATTATCCAAGTTGCCAGTCTCACATTGGACCTGACTATTAAATATGGTACATTTAATATACTAGTAACAGATTCTATTTTAGTAGATGCTTGTGAATTTGTTTCTGTTTTTTCTTCTTTGTGGTTTGGAGTTAATATTTTGTTCTAATGTTTGCATCAAGCAGGGATGTTTGGAATAAACTGAAGAGCAAATGAGTGTCATTGAATACCAGAAAAGGTTAAAACACAGCAATTCAGCTGCTTAAATGCTTGCTGTTGTATTTATATCTGGCAAATCCCCTATTAAGAGGTTATAATTATACTTTTATGAGTTACTTCTTTTTTTATCAAAAATCTTTATATACTGAGTGTTGTATATTTAGGATCAGTTTAACTTCCTACGCATGTAAGTGTATATATACTTAAGATAATATATATATTAAAATTTTAATCATATGGTATAAATTAATTCATGTTTTCATGCATCTTTGTCCCAGTTTAGGATACTGTGATTTAACAACAGAAAATTGCTTATTTTCTCTACTATTTCATCTCATGCATTTTTCATTTAGCGCAAAGTGTTTGTTACCATTTGTTTTTAATAGAAAGTAGGAAACAGCCTCTAAGAACACTAAATAGGGTTGGATGTCTTTAATATTTGCGTGGAAGATTGTCAGGGAACTCCAATGTGGGACTTTAGATTGGAAAATTGAAAATGCATTGTGGCAACCAATTTTGTTATTGTTGGTCTCACATCCACTACAGCATGTTCACTTTAAAGAAGATCTACCAGCTTGGCTTGAGTTTTCATGGGCTACCCTAAATCTTCAATCCAAAACTCACATCCACAGAATGTGCATTTTGTAATAATGTGAAAAAAACATATTACTAGGCAGAAACTGGGTTATTGTTTTTTTTCAAAGTACTGATCTATCCTTTGAGACAGTGGAGCAATAAAAACAACAATCCAATAAGCTTAGCCTCTGGGACAGACATATCTGATTTCTATTCATCTATATTGGTTATATTTGCACTGAAGACAATACATATTCATCTTCATTTCCTGTGTCTGCTAAGGCTTCATTCACTTTCACAGAGACAGCCTGTTTGTTATGGAAATCTGTGTGCTCTATGCCAGGGGTTTCCAACCTTGGCAACTTTAAGACTTGTGGACTTCAACTCCTACAATTCTTCAGCCAGCAATGTTGGCTAGGGAATTCTGGGAGTTGAAGTTTATAAATCTTAAAGTTGCCAAGTTTGGAGACCCCTGCTCTATGCTACATTTCTCCAAACCTGGCTTCCTATATGTAGAGATAGAAACGGAATTGCAGAGGACAAAGTGAGCAGCAGATTCTCTTTGGGGCCTGACTGAACATAAATGTGAAGCATTTAATGAGTATCAGCTGGCTGTATTGGAAAACACTATGCTTGAAGAGTTGGGAGGAGATATTGATTTTCCCCCCCCCAATGATACATCTTCTACAATGGTCCATTGCGCACAGTACTTTTAGGATGTAAGTAAATTTGAAACTGTCCTCAGTGCAACCTAACAGCACTTTTGTACCTGGTAAGCACAACCAATTTTGCAGCTGTACAAATTACTCTATCCTGGTGCAAACAAGACTTAAATGCCAGTGATACAGTTTTCATTCATTTTTTTTTTGCATGGATTTTAAAACATATTGAGAAGTATTATAATTAGTGTAATTATATTGCTCTCTTTCCATTGGCTTAATAATCGTATTGTATTATATGGATGTCATATATGTCTGTTCACTCAAACATGGTCAATACAGTTGCTTAAAAAATTCTGCCACTCAAACACCCATGTTCCTATTTCAATCAACACATGATGTTCATGGCTAAGCATGACAAGTACCAGGGAACTGGAATTTCAGCAATCAGGTGCAATGTTTGGGTTCATTATTCCTCTTATTAAACACAATAGCTCAGGTATAACAGCAAATTGAGTCAGACATGTAGTTGGTTTCTGACTTTTTAGCAGATGGAGGCATTTTCTGATGCCCTCTTGTTGTAAACAGCTGTCCTAGACCCTTTCTACTTTTTAAAAGCTCATCTTTCCTGCAGACATAACCACCAGTCCTGATTTATGTGCTGTGTTGCAAGAAAACTGCCATCTAGATATGCCTTTAGCCTATACAAATATCCTGGTAATCTCTGTTTTTCATTTTAACAGTTCTAGCTATTAGAGATTATTTTTCAAAGCTGCAGTGCTAGGAACCGCAAGTGAAGCCAGTAAATATTTTCTTGTTCTATCATTACTGTGTATTCCAGGCATCACAGTGATTTATGCACACTGCCATTGGTTTAAGAGCTTATTACATAAAGATGCGGCTGGCAGCAATGTTGCATTGCCAACCTACTCTTGGTTAAGACAGATGTTTCCATCCCAGTGGTTTTCTTTGAATGTTCAGAGCAACTCCAAAAGTAGTGCTATTTGGTAACTGTTCATTTATTGAATGGAGGGAAGGAGCATATCAAGGTGCTTAATTATTCAGATAGGCCAGGCAGTTCTGCATTAAAACTGAAAATGTTGCAGCATCTTTCATTTTTATTGATAATACCACTCATATCCCAAGAGATTGGGGCACCAATAGTTCCAATCAATTTAAAAGGACAAAGGAAAACTCCAGTCAGCTACTACCCAATCTTTTGAATATAATTACCAAAATCTATGCTGACACCTATTTGAGAAGTTTTATGATTGGATTGAAAACAATACCCTAGTTGAAGAACAGGCTGGCTTGAGACCAAGAAAGACTACGATACTGGAGTGGAGAAATATACTCTGGATCCAAAGGCTTTCTTTATGCAGTTTTTTTTAGATCTCAAATCTGCATTTGACTCCATATCAAGAGAATTATTGTGGAAGAAGCTGCTATCCACCAATAATGATAAACAAGTACTTTTACTGATATATAAATTTTATAGCAATACCAACCAATGAGGATAAGATGTGGTTCCCAAGGACAACTAACAAACACAATTGCAATAGCACAAGGAGTAAAACAAGGCTGTATTCTTGCTCCATTACTTTTTAATGTTTATATAAACTCAGTCACACAACATCTCTGTAATGGTAATTTTCACCCACCAAAATTAGCTGATACACACTTTTCAGTTCTTCTGTATGCTGGTTATTCTGTCATTATCTGTAGTAAGAATTTGAAGAGCCTTTAGATCCTTTGTTAAATATTGTAAAAAAGAAAAATTGATGATAAATTATAGCCCTTCCAAAAAAAATTCTGATCTGAAAGTTATAACTGGTATATCAACAGCAGTAATATTGAGCAAGTCAAATGCCTGGCACTCTGATAAATTGGCCATCAATAGACACATAGATATAAACAACATCTACATACCATGCAAAAAAGACAATCAACAAGCCAAAAAAGGAACAATAAAAGCAAAACATCTCCCCACCAACAATCAACATTCAGATGAGCATAGATTAACACCAAGTTTAACATCAATCAAAGAATTGCCAAACAAGCTAACAGTAAATCTCTAAGACCATTCCCACCAACCCTGACAGGGCAATCCACTAGAGCAGGGATGTCAAACTCACGTTGTCACAGCAGCATCACATGACATATTGGGACTTCCCCCCCCCTTTGCTAAACTGGGCATGGCCAGTGTGTGACGCATCTGACCCATGGGCCAGGAGTTTGACAGCCCTGGACTAGAAGATAAATTGAGAGAAAACCACACCTTATTAGCACTGATGATGTTACTTAATGTAGGCAATGAAATTTCTTCAAGAAAAGAGAACATCCAGGACCCATCAGCAATAACTTCCAATCCAGCTGGTAAATATCCATTAGAGGAAATAACTAGCAGCCTATAACTTCTCTAATGAGTCAATACAATCAATATATATAAGCAAAAAGATCACCAAAGGAGAGAATCCTTGATTCAGGATGGTAACATAACATAACACCAAGTCTTGGAAATTGTATTTTACCACCAAACCAGCTGATTATATTTAATCTTTAATAGACTAAAGATTAAACAGTAGACACAGCAAAAGATTTGCTCTGGACAGATTCAAAGCGCTGCACTTATTTAACTCCAGTTAAGCTATCAACGTCTGCAGTTATTGATGTTAAATATCAAATTCGTTCCACAAACAATTTTGCCTTGCCCCTTGACTCCCATGCCATAGAGGATGTACAGCATGTTCTGTTGTACTGTAATTTCTATCTGAAGTAAGTTATTAATCTAACTGCTCATAAAAGAATTCCCAGACAGACAACCAATGGTACATCTCCCATCTTTCAGCAGATCATAAAAGCACCATGACCCATAATGTTGCCAAAATTGCCTTGCTCCAATAAGAGTGAAGTAATAAAATACTGTCCAACAAAACTGTATTTCTTTGATACTTTTAAAACTCCTTACTCTCTTCTCTTTCTTCCTCTGTTGGTCATATAATTTATTTTAATAGCCATCTTTTTATTTCATGTACTTTATGCACGCTCACACATGTTGGTGAAATATAATATTTATCAATCAGTCTTTCTATTATCCAAGTAATCTTCTCTCTCCAACTCTGGAAGCATCCATAAACCAGCAGTGCAAAGCAAACACTTTACAACAAATTCTTCTTGGATATAATCTTCTCTTTCTTTGCTTTGTGGATGTATAATTTTCTTAATGTTATAGAAAATAAAAGGATTTATCAAATAAACAAACAGTTTCAAAAATCTCTACCAACAATATAAATCTACAATAGAAGACATCTCATTTACCACAGAAATTGTGTTACTCCCACTTTGCTGGTGGTAAAAAAAAAACAAAAACAACTGCATAAATTTCAATCACTTACCCAACTATAATGTGAACAAAATTCTTGGGCAGGTTGGGAGATTGTGGCAAGACTTCATAGACTAATCTAGAATGAATATAGTATTGTAAAGTATAATCTAATATGAAGAAAGTGGTTCAGGTGTTTTTTTTTTAATTTAGCATGTGAGAATGTGACCAAGAGAAGTAAAGATAAAACCACAATCCACCTAATTATATACAAAACTTCTACAGGGATACAACACTGGCCTCATAATTCCATGCCCAGTTCAGCTATCCAGGCAATTGCCTCTGCCATTGTTTCATGCAGGCCACAAGAAGGTAACTTGGACCATCTCTCTCTCCAGTCTCAAGTTGGGGAAGGCTATGGATAGATTATATTTGTTTAGTCACTCACGTAGAAAAAATAGCCTTGTAAGAATAATGCAGCAATATGTACCAGCACACCAATCGTTCTAAAAAAACAAGCAAAAAAAACCCCCTGGGCTCAGGAGGTGGTTGCTGCTTTTATAACCATCCTTTTGTGCAACAAGAGAGACAGCAAATAAACAAGCAGAGTTAGCTGCTTGCATTTTGCTAATAAACAGTTTCAT
The DNA here is from genome assembly GCA_032468115.1 of Grayia smithii. NCBI lineage: Eukaryota > Metazoa > Chordata > Lepidosauria > Squamata > Grayiidae > Grayia > Grayia smithii. Next base: position 27,740 of record JANHFM010002918.1, read on the forward strand.
GGTCTTTCCCAACCACTGTACACAGCAAGGAAACGATGAGAAACATGTTATTATTATTGTTACATTATGATGTGCAATTTATAGCCTGCCTTTTTACTCAGTAGTAGTAGCCGCTATTTTTTTCCTGCTTACATGCCTCCTTACTCTGACTTAGAAGTACAGGACTCAGAAGAGGATACAATGGATAGAAAATCTAGGTATTTCTTGGCTGTGAAAATTCCCTTTTGTTTTCCTTTCAGCCCCTGCTGCAGAATGAGAGGGGTGAAATTGTTATGGTATTGCTGTTTACTCTTTGATTACTTCTGAGCAAATTCTCTTATAAGAGAATTTTCAGCATCCTTTTCAAATACTTATTTCAGCTGACATATACCTTGGTCCTTATCTGCACTTTTCTGTTGAAACTAAGAATCATTACTATGAAAAATAATTTAATTTCTGAGTTCAATAGATCACCTAAAAGGCAACGTAAAATTATTATTCCATCTGTTGAGCCTTTTATTGTTTGGATTACGTTCTTTTCCTATACACAAATACTTCCAACTGCCCTACAAAGAATGGCAGAAGGAACATCTGGGAGTAGCAGAGGTTTCACCTGGGACCCTTTAACCTCATTTTTAATTGAACTTTTTAAAAGGACATTCTGAAGAAGGATTTTCTTGATCTAATGTTATCTGCTCCTTCCCACTACCCTATCATATATTCTACCCCTCAAATCAAAAAGACATCTAAAAGTATAAACCGGTAACGGGGATAAAACCATGATTTCCATTGTGAGTTTTCCTAAATCAAGCAAACAAATCATCATTAAAAATAAGACATTCAAAAGACATGATTCATGTTAGTACTGCTGGAGGGTGGCTCTTGCCTATAAGGGTGACCCTCTCTCGGTGGAGAGAGGGTCACCCAATCACTGTGATGGTTGGGAGAGGCAGAAGAAGTGGGAGCAGAGGGCTTTATGGTTTAAGGGGAATGCGCCCCCGCTATCTCCAAGCGGTGACATGTTCTGGCCTTCTTGGCTCTTCCTGCTCCCCCAGGGGTATGGGAGTGTGGAACCCTGGACTCTGGCTGGTGTATCTTAATGCCAGGTCCATGGTAAATAAGGCCCCCCTTGTCCAAGATCTCATTGACGAGGAGGGCACGGACCTGGCCTGCATCACGGAGACCTGGTTGGGCCAGGAGGGAGGGGTTAAATGGTAGGGGTAGGGGGGAACTATTTATTCATCCCCTGTCATGGGCTGATCATTCCCTCCTTAGGCTGGACTTTCAATCCGTCAACCCTCGCCACTGGGAGGCGGAACCAGTAAGATGGTTCCGCCCCAGGCGCCTGATGGATCCAGAGAGGTTCCTGATGGAGCTTGGGACATTTCCCACTTCC
>JANHFM010002918.1:29214-39709 GCA_032468115.1 Grayia smithii
AGAAACAAAAAATATTTTTGCAGTCAACACCTATGCATCCCTTCTGCTTGCCAGGATCCTGGAATTGGGAAGAATCAGCCATGAAAGTGGTGCAGGAAAGGGAGAGGCAAACAAAATCCTGGGTTGGAAAGCTCCATAGAAAGGAAAATACTTGTTGAACCCCCAAAGCCATACCCATTATATACAGGAAATTATAGTCTCACCCAAGAGTCAAAGAGGAGGTCCCTGCAGTCAAAGTGCCTAATTTCCCATCACCACTTGACTTCTTTCCTACCTGCATAGCAGTATGAAACAAGAAGTATACTATTCACAACAACTGAATAGTATACTGACCTGTGGCCACCTTGCTCCTAGAAAATCACTCAGGTTCAGCTGACTAGGATTGGTCAGCGGAGAATGAATGAGTTAAATCTGGCTGTGCCAGTTGTGGCAAATACGAAAGCTCCCTTGTACTGCTTTACTCCAATGCAGCACTTGCATGATTGTGAGTCAGCTGTGGCTCATCAACCACACAGCTGATTTATGTAATCAGTCAAGTGGTTAACTGCTGGTTATATGCATATAGTAAGTAGGGAAATCTAGGTGTTTTCAGAGCCTTACAAATCCCATGTCAAAGATAGAGAAGTCATGTCTAGGGGGAAAAATGGGTATGTATAGTAGCCCTACTTAGCCTGAAATGGCAGAAATAACATATAGGAGGTAGACGCCAATTCAGGGGTGCTATTCAGCAGGTTCTGACAGGTTCTGGAGAACTGGTAGTGGAAATTCTGAGTAGTTCGGAGAACCAGCAAATACCACTTCTGGCTGGCCCCAGAGTGGGGAGGGAATGGGGATTTTGCAGTATCCTTCTCCTGGAATGAGGTGGGAATGGAAATTTTGCAGTATCCTTCTCCTGGACTGGGGTGGGAATGGAGATTTTGCAGTATCCTTCCCCTGCCACACCCACCAAGCCACGCCCACCAAGCCACACCAAGTCACACACATGGAACCCGTACTAAAAAATTTGAATTCCACCACTGCTTCAATTAGACCCCAGAAAGACTAGATCCCATCTTGTAAAACCAATAGCTTCTAGCTATCGTATATTGGATCATTCTGAGGAAGAATGAGTTATTTCTGATAGATCTGTTGGGATCTATTTTCCAAACTATTTGGACCTGCTATTTTCAACACAGATTGCTAAGTATGGCTGCTGAAGTCTGCTTGTTTTTTCCTTTCTCACTTTTTTTTCTTATGCGATATGTCTTTGTAGATTGTAAGCCTGAGGGTGACAAGTACATTGTCTTTATTAATCTCTAAGCTTTTCTGGGAATTTTTGTGACAGAAGGAGTGGGGCACAAGTTTTCAAATAAATATAAATGTGATGGAGGAAGCCATTTACAATTCAAGACTGGAAATGTTGATAAAAGCAAGTCATCTTCAATCTTCTGATTTAAACTTGTGTTTTTGGGGAAGCAAATCTATTGTAGTTTGTTGTCAGCTGAGGAGCACCCAAAATAGATGGGTGCTATTTTGTTTAAATGTATTAATTTCTCCTTCGCTATATGGTATATTTTTAGATAGGTTTTCTGCCAAGATCTAAATAGCATTATATAAAGACAAAACTTAATTCTATGACTCTCAAAAATTGCCACACATCTTAAAATTGCCAAAATTTAGAAACACTGATTTGAGGCATGATTAAAGAAATAGAAATTTCACATAGAAGGCCTTCCTACATGAAGTACTAAGTACTCCATGGAATCTATGGATTAACATACTGTTGAGATAAGCATTCTATAACCCTGAATTATTTGGGTGTATGGGAATAGATTAACTAATTTTTTTTATTTGTAATTATTATCTAACATGATTTGGAATACTGAGAAGTGGAACACATTTGTAAAGCTCTGCCATTGAAAACAATATTCCTATGGTGCATTCTCCAACCTCCAGCTGTAACATTTAGAGTAGTTTACACAAAGACATCTGTTTATAACATTATAAGCCTCCAGGCTCCCTTTCACAGCTGCCAGGATACTACTATGCATTTTGCAATTCCACATATTACAGCCAAAACAGTGACTGTATGGAGAAATCATCATATGTATGTATTTTAAAGATACTTTGCCAGACTGATTCCAGTTGGAAGCTGATTATGTTTCTACTTTAGGATTGTACTCAACCAACTGTATTTTCTACCTTTTGTTCAACTTGTTTTCCTCTTCCAGAGATAACTCATTAACACCTCTCTGCACACAAATTCTTCTGAGTATTAAGAATAATTGGAAGCTTTTTGCCAAATTCATTGTCCCATTGCACTTGGAATCACTAGAAGGATTGCCACACTATCAATTTATAGCATCATTCAGCCATTGCTGTTATAATATATCATTTATTTAGACAGGCTTTCTATCTTCATAGCTATAAATTTCTGGTAGTAGAAGAACTTGAGGAATGGGGTTTTAGTTGCATAGGTTTTCCCAATTACTTGATTATTTTTTCAGATTTTGAGGTGGGTTTTGTTTCCTGTTTATGCTATCAATGGTGATGCTGACTGAATAAATCTTTCTGTCTCTTATTATATATGTGTTTTTGTTGTCAGTTGTTTTGCAAGTGACTTTGGCTACAAAGCTGGGTATTGCAGGTAGTCCTCATTCAGAGACTGTTCAGTTATGAATGATGGCATTCCTCATAATTACAGCTGTTGCAGCCTCTCTGCAGTCATGTGATCATTATTTAACCTTGAGTGCCAGCTTACAAGTCAATGGTTTAACATGGCAACTGGATGACTGCAGTTTGCTGTGATTGACATGGGATTTGCCTAAGAGCAGCAACTGGAACTACTGCCACTGCTGTTGGATGTTGCTGTGGTCATGTGATGTTCCACTTTATGACCACATAGCTAAGCAAAGGAGTTGCTGGTCCCAATATTAAGCATGGATATATTATAGTATTACATAACTTATAATTATGTTGTGCATGCTTATTTTTTTAATGGAGCAAGTAGAATTATTTATTTAGATTAACCCATTTTTCCTTTTTTATTTTTCTTAACCATTTAAAATTGCCAGTTTTCCATTCTATCCCACAAGACCAAAACAATTATGAAACTTCTTTTTCTTTTGATTTTTTTGTTAGTCCACAGGTTAGACTTTAATATGCTGGAGATATTTCAAGTATAGTGGGAAGTCAATGGGCAGCTCATGCCAAAGGACCATCAGTGAAAGCCACATATCATCAAAGACTGTCCATTAAAAAAAAGTTAATTGGTACTTGTCTTCCCAGATGAGCAGTAGGATTAAAGAAATGAAAATCTACCAATCAGAGACCATAGTAACCACCATCTGGATAGAACATCTGGATTGAAAGCCAGGCAGCAATTTCATAAACTTCACTTTGAGCCAGTTTTTCAGACCCAAGTTTCAAGGGGGTCTGACTGCTGACAGTGCCAATATTAAAAAGAAAACAACTGGAACATGAAAATTGGGACGCTTGAACCAAGATATTTTTATCAAAGCAAAAATCCAGTGATCTACATTATATAGAAATAAATAGCACAGCTGGATCAGAATAGACCATTTCAAATCAAATGTTTACAAGATAATACAGTACATATAAATGAATAGAGTGATAATATGATTAAAAGAAAGACATTGCCAAGAAATATGTTTGGATATACCCAATAAATGACATAGTTTATATCTGTTAAAATAAGTGGCTCTCCAGTGAACATCAATGTTAGACAAGTATATCCACTATAGATGCAACAGTGGAAAACACTGAGAAATTCTATGGTGCATTGCAAGAAGTTTTAAATGCAACATGAAAGGATATAATACAAACGGCTGATTCTCATAAACTAATGGACAAATGAAAGGTTCTAAAGTAATAGGAAGAAGTGGCCAATACAGAAAATGTGAGAGATTTAATACTGTAGAACTGGAAAAAAAAATTTTTTTCATTTCCAACATCTGCTTAAATTAACATAAAAACATCAGACAAGGATATAAAAACCAGGAGACCATGAATTCTAGTAATTCTTTAGACATAAAAGTCATATGGCTGATTTTGAGCCAGCCACTCATTCTCATACCAACCCATCTCATAGGGTTCTTGCTATGAGGTGAAAAGGAGGAAGGTGTATTAGGTATGTTTGCTGCCTTGAATTATTTATAAAAATAACAAAGGTGGGATAAAATAATCTTTAAAATATCAACCATTTTCAGTGGAAACAGAAGACGGAGAAGTTCAATCTAGTCAGGATACTTTCAGGTGCAGAAGAGACCATGGCTTATTGGTGTCAAACAGAGAGTTGAACTGTGAATATTAAAGAGAGGAGGTGTGCCAGCAAGATTTGACCTAAAGAAGCTACAGTCAGAACAGAAGATCTAGGTAAGAAAAAATTACAGTAAAATTAACTTATGTGAAAGAGAATATGAGGAGCTATGGGGAGAAAAAAGAGAAGCAAAGAAATAAATGATGTACATACCCCAGTCTGATAACTGAAAGGAAGTGAACATGGCAGTGGAGTAATGTTAAATATTAAGAGCACAAAAGCCCATATCAATCTGCATACTTAGCGGCTTGCAATTGATGATGAAGAAGTATAGGTAATAGTTTTGTTTACTATTGCTCAAGAATATATAAAGAGAAAGGATGTGCTGGAATAGTAAAAAAGAAAGGAATCCTGGAGAAGGAAGCAACCATAAATTTAGTCAACTTCATGAGGAATGAAGATATTTCTACAACAATAAACATAATGCTTACAACAACTGCCTTTCCAATTTAATATATGCTGTGAAAGAAAAAACAACACAATGAAAATAGAAACCTTTGAATTATGAATGTAGAGAAGTTACTAAAAGGAGAATGGACTGTAAGAAGAACCAATTAGTTGACCCCAGCTCAATAAAAGTTAATTGCTCTCTTGAGATCATGACCACTAGTAAAGAAGAGATGTACTACCAAAAAAATGACTATTCATCAAGGTTGATGGAAGTAAAAGAAAGACAATGGATTAATTGTGTATATGGGATCAAATAAATTATCATGTTTTCCTTGAAAAGCTTATACTGTTACTAGAAACAGATCAAGATGGTGAGCATTTGTCCATTGAGGAGCAATGAGTTGAAACAAAACCCTGGTAAGACTGAGTGGCTCTGGGTTTGAGGTTCTTTGGCCCATGGAGAATTGCTACCTTTGGTCTTGGATGGGGTGGCACTACCCCAAACAGACCCTGTACAGAATCTGGAGGTTTTTCTGGACTTGCGCAGGTGGTGGTTGTGGCCAGGAGGGCCTTTGTGCAATTGCAGGTTGTGTGCCAGTTATGCCATTTCATGGACCGAAAATCCCTACTCATGGTCACTCATACCCTAGTCCCATGATGGCAAACCTATGGTATGCGTGCTGCAGGTGGCACTTGGAGCCATATCTGTGGGCATGCAAGTGTTGCCCTAGCTCAGCTCCAGTGTGCATGCATGTGCTGGCCAGCTGATTTTCGGGCCTTCCGGTCCCACCTAGAAAGCTTCTGGAGCCTGGGGAGAGCAAAAAACGGGCCTACTGAGCCCACTGTGACATTGTGTGCCAAAAGTGGAGGGAGTGGGGGGATTGCATGCACATGCATGGGGGGGGGCAGGGCACAGGGGGCATTGAATTATGGATGTGGGCCAGGGGTGGGTTCTACCCACCTTCGCTACCGGTTCTCTTCGTGCATGCGCGCGCACGAAATTTGCGCGCACGCGCTTGCTTCGCTCACGCACGCGTGTAAACAGCACTACCGTGCATGCGGAGGAAGTTTAGTTTAGGAAAAATCGCCAAAAACGTGCTCTGCGCATGCGCAGAACGCTAATTTCGGCGATTTTTTTTAAAAAAGGTGAGTTGGGCCGCGCGGGTAGGTCCGGGTCTGGGACGCTGTGAACCGGTTCGGTGACGTCACAGCGTCACCACTACCTACTCGTGCGAACCGGACCGAACCGGGGGCAACCCACCACTGCATCACACCAGTGGTGAAATCTGAACTGGTTTGTTACCAGTTCACTGGCTGTGCATGTGTGCCAAGCGCACACTGCATGCGTACACATGTGCAGTGCACACCAAACGTGCGCTGCGCACGCATGCACAATACACACAGAAAAAGGAGGCTTCAGAAGGTAAGTATAACAGCGAGGGGGGAAACAGCTGTGCCGTGCGATTTAGGTTCACTAGAAAGCAGGATTTCCTGCTTTCTAGTGATTTTAAATTGCGCAGCACAGCTGATCGACAGAAATACTGGTTGGGAGGAACCAGTAGGGCTTTTTTTACTACCAGTTCGCCTGAATCGGTAGTTTTTATCACTACTGGTTTGCCTGAACCGGTGTGAACTGGTAGGATTTCACTGCTGCATCACACTATTTGTAGAAAAGAATAAAATATAATTTGAATGGTCCAATGATCTCCAAACATCTTTTTAGCTGAGTGAATTCCTATTTCCCTATATAGCTGTCTTAAATCTGTTTCTGCAGATTAGAATATCCTCCAAAACAGATTTTATAACATGTAATGGACAGAATAGATCAGGGAAGCTCTACTATGAGATAGATGAACTATTGTGGACATGGGTCAAGAAACAATTGGGACAATCTTCTCAAATAATCACTACTTCATCAGGAACGATTCACAATAGTGATAACCATACAGTTACATGCTCACATTTAGCCTCTGGCATCAGAGAAAGATACCAGGATTTGTAAGTTTCCCCATTTGTGATTAGTATCCTAAAACCTACTCTGAATATCAGTGGTTACATAAACAAAGGGACAGATCAACAGTATTTTTCTCCAGTATTTAACATTACTTTGCTATTTCAAACTTAGTGAATAAGCCTTTCCATCTAAAAATAATATGAAACAATTCATAATACCAAATTATTACTGGTAGACTTCTTAAACCTTTGAAGAGAGGCCAAGATACATTATAATAGAATCACGACAACTGTAAATATTACGAAGACTGTTTTTCAACTTTATCTGACAGAAAGATGGATAATCCATCAATGGATTATTTTTATCACACTTTAAAAACAATGTTCCATTAAGCAGAGGGCTGAGAGGGAGGTGCTCCAATCTAAATTGCCATGAAAACTACCTCAGCAGAGTTAAATTCCTAGCATATCTCAAGATAATTGAAATACACATTATTCTCACTACTGCATGTCTCTTTGACAGACTGGTCATCTGGTGCAGAAAGGTCTTATCACCCCATATTTCATAGCTGAATTTGAAAAGAAACGTGACCCTAGGTGCAAAAAAAAAATTGCCTATCCGTGCTCTGGGGACGTAACATGAAATGTATTTAAATGACAACACCTTAATAGCCAGTGGAACCTTTGGATTGTGAAGATGCCACAGCTTGCAGAAATGGCTAAATAGACCTGTTTGATTAGAGAAGGAACAATTTTTATAAAAGATTGGAAATTCTTTCTGGATTTTTTGCTGAAAATGGCTAAAAATGAACTGGTGATTTCTGAATTTACTGATTAAAAAGGTATGAGAAGGGTTCCTAATTTTGGAAGGGGGGGGGGAAATAATATTAAATATTCCCTGTAACTTCCTAAAGAAGATCAAAAGTTGCTTCTTTAAATATTTTCTCCCCCCCATTTAATATAATTTATTACAGAAATTAATTATTGATTATTGATTAGCTATCCAGGTGAGGATTATTCAATTGGATGGAAATAAACAATCTTACTCTTATATAGTAAGAGGTGGCGCAGTGGTTAGAGTGCAGCACTGCAGGCTACTTCAGCTGACTGCTAGCTGCAGTTAAGCAGATCGAATCTCACCGTCTCAAGGTTGATTCAGCCTTCCATCCTTCCAAGGTGGGTAAAATGAGGAGCCAGATTGTTGGGGGCAATATGCTAACTCTGTAAACCGCTTAGAGAGAGCTGTAAAAGCACTATGAAGCGGTGTATAAGTCTAAGTGCTATTGCTATTGCTATAAGAATTCTCTCTTTTGTACACTTTGCCACATGAGAAGTGGAACTGCTGTATCATAAGGGACAAAAGTGGTCCATTTGGCAGCATGGTCCTTTTGATCTGGAGATCAGGTTTCAGATAAACCTGGCTGGGGAATTCTGGGAATCTTAAAGTTACCAAGTTTGAAAAACACTGGTATAAACTCTCAGGCAGTTTCCCACGAAGTCAGTTCCAGAGCACCATTTATAATTGTCATTTAAATTATACCGTAAATTATAGACGCACGGATCTTCAAAATGCAAAGCATATTTTAAAAGCAATGTACCATGCCTCTTTCCTATCTAGTCACTGCTTTTCCAGATTTCTCTTGAGCATCAATAATTAAAAATATTTTATGTATTCCAAATCTGAATAGTGAATATCTGGGTAACTCAAATTAAAGAGTCAAATTACAGATCTTTGGTGCAGTGCATTTATATCTTATGGGCTTGTTTCTGCTTGTACCAAACAAAAAGCTAATCATCACCATTTGCCATAAATGACAAAGTTCCACTGCTCCTATCTGCTTCTGCTTCCATCTGCTTCTTAACATCCTGACTGCCACATTAGCCAATGTGCAGTTCTGGGAGCTTTCCAGAAACTCAGAAACATACTTTTGTAGTTACCAATAAAAACCTTTGTACCATTTTTTTCCCCTGAAACAGCTCAGTTAATAATGGAAGCTGCTATCTGAAGTGACTGCCTTGAAATGTATAATAGGTAAAATACATGTTTCCAGCCTGTCTGTTATTTTTCTTTCAATGTTTTCTGTCTCTGCATTCTGTCTAGTGGTACACATATCTATGAGGCAAAGGGTTTAGTTGGCCTTGATAAAACAGTCTTTAATATTGCAAAAACAGTAACACACAAAAATAAACAATGCCTTTCCCTTGTACCATGCATCAACTGGATGGAATGACAGTGGATTAAAACCTTCAAGGGACTCGTTGGTTACCTTTCATTATCAGCTGCCTGTTTGTGGTAGAAAGCAATCTGATTTTTGGTGCTTGTTGGATGCTGAGAAAATAACATGGCAGGCATAATGGCCAGTGAGCTCTGAATGTAGGCAGGAATTAAAACTTCCTGTGCTGTCTAACTCAGTGATAAAGGGTATGCTTCAGTAGAGTTTTCAGATAATGTGGGATTACTAAACAGTTTTATGTGAACTGGAAATAATGAGGTTACCTCAGCCAATTCAGGAGTTCCATTTAAGCATGGCACTGCAAATAACATCTGTTTGGCCTGAAGAATTTCATATATTCTCGGCATACAGTAGCTAATGCTTGATGGGACGTTAGCTGGAGCTGTACCTTCAAATCGTCTCAGAGATTTTGCACACATTTAGCAGCAGGCATTCATCCATGTACTAATTCTTCTATCATGTTGTTTTTTTTTAAATATCATATATATTTTAACTTTCTGTCCATTCAGTTGTATCTTATGGTTGTTGCTCTAGCTGTGCAAATTCTCCCCTGATTATATGATCTGATGCTTACTTACACTGAGTTATTTTATTTTATTTTATTTTATCAATTTATATTGCTACCCATCTCAACAAGTAATGCTGGGGAGTGCATATATTAAATAAAAACAATTTCAAACATAAATAGAAAACTTAAAATGCAAAGCAACAAAAGAAACAATACAGTCAACAATCATTAATAGACCCAGGAGATATAACCCTTGGGGCACCACCAGGCCTAGACAGAGATCTAGGTTTTAGGGCCTTATGAAACGCAGGGTTGGGGCCATTCTGTTCTCTGGAGAGATAACGTTCAATAGGCTGAGCATTACGGCAGAAAAGGCACTTCTACCTTTTGGCATTTCATCATTTGGCATTTCACCAATTGGCATTCCTTAGCCCAGAGGTCTTCAAACTTGACAGCTTTAAAATTTGTGAACTTCAACTCCCAGAAATAGCTGGCTGGAGAATTCTGGGAGTTGAAGTCCACAAGTCTTAAAGCTGCCAAGTTTAAGAACCCTTGCCTTAGCCAATAAGAGTCCAAACATGTCCAGATTTGACAGGTATTGGGTATATATGATTCCTGAAGGGCTTTAAAGGTTATAACCAGCACCTTGAATTGAACCTTGAAACACATCAGGAACTAATGCAGCTCACAAAGTAGTGGTGTTACATGAACCAAGTAACTGACACTATTTACCACTTTTATGCTAAGATTTAATTATGTAAAATCTTCCTGATTAGACAAGAGACAAAAGCAGAACCAGATGCTTAACTTTTCAAGGCATGTTATTTCAGTTATTTTATTGTGTCCTATCAACCAAATTCATAGTTCTCTTAGCCTTCTTACTTCTCTTCAAAAGCCTCAAAATGTTTTACATATAGTTTCTATTCAAGGATTGTTTTCCTTAAGTGCTTTGTTTCTTCTTGAAGCCACTTTAAAATTATGCACTTTCTGACTTCTGAGACAATCCAGTCCATGGAAATATAGAATAGAATAGAATAGAATTCTTTATTGGCCAAGTGTGATTGGACACACAAGGAATTTGTCTTGGTGCAT
>JANHFM010002918.1:125038-139125 GCA_032468115.1 Grayia smithii
ATTTTGCAGTATCCTTCCCTTGCCACGCCCACCAAGCCACGCCCACAGAACCGGTAGTAACAAAATTTAGATTTCACCCCTGCTTTATTGTCACTTTGAATGTACACTAATTGGCATACATTAAAATGAAATCTCATTGCATACAGCTCTCAAAGGGTCTCCACCTCCAATATACATTCCAAAAATATGGCAAAATATATAAATATATAAATAATACAAAATTATGCATATACCTGCATATATTATATGACACGGAGAAACAACACAGTCTTGTTCGGATGTATACATGTACTTGTTGAGAAAAATGAATCTTGTGTGTTTACCAGACGGATGGCATAGGGAACAAAGCTTTACAGAACCTGGTAGTCCTGCTAGAAATATTTTAAAACCTCCTCCTGGAGGGGAGCAAAGAACCGTAAAGTGGGTGTGGGGGGTTATAAGCATAGCGCTTATAAGCAGTATCCTGAGTAATGGGAAGTGAGCTTCCTATAATCTTCTCAGCTGTCCTTGCCACTCTCTGTATGGGCTTTCTATCTGAGGCACTGCTGCCACCAAACCAAACAGTGATGCAGTTTGTTAAAACACGCTCAGTTGTGCCTCTGTAAAAAGCCATCTAGGTTTTGGTTGCTACTTTTAAAAGCTATGCCTTGAGTTCCTTCAGATGATGTTACATTTTTTGTCCCATAGGACCCACAGACCTGCATCCATCCATCTATTCGTCCATCCGTCTGTCCATCCATTTGTTTGTTTGCCCATTTACAATGAAAATCTCCCCACAAAAGAGGAGAAAAAAAAATTAGAATGCGATTGGCCTGATGATGGCACAAGAATGGGAAAAAAGCTTTCTTAAATTTCAAAGAGAGGAAGCGCCTGTGACTAGTTGTTGTTTTGCAAGAGATCCATTATTGTGCAAAATAGGCAGAGTGATGATTTGAAACAATAAGGTCTGTGCAGGGGGAAATCAGATTTTTCCTTCTTCACATGGCATACCACCTATGTAGATCAGGGTGCTGTGTGCTTTAAAAGGTGCCTGTAGTTTTCTTAACAATAGTACAGGGAGTGCCTTGTTTAACAGCCATTTGAAGTTAGTGTACCAATGCTCATGTTGCAACCATTGTTCTGTGTCTCACAGTCACATGATCACTGTTAGGGCACTTTGCAACAGGCATGCATTTATGACCATAGCAGAGTACCATGGTCATGTGATTGTCATTTGTGTGTTTCTAATAACTGGTTTGCAACAAGCAGAGTGACTGGAGAACATAGAAGTCGTGGTCATGTGATGTCTTTATAACTGAATGACAAGTGATGTTGTAAAGCAATTGTGATAACATGATTTACTGCTTAGCAACTACAGTACTTAGTAATGGAGCTAGTGGTCTCAATTATGGTCATTAAGTGAGGACTACCTGTATGGAAATGATTAACCATTGTCTTTTTCCAAAACCTCTTCACAATTTCCTCTCTAGTCTGCAACCCTGGGATTTTGTGGTAAGGAAGATGAGAATCGAAATATTAATCCTGTTTAGCTTTTTAGATCAGCCAAGGTCAGCTAAGTGCTCCGTAATACCACATGCTTACACTAAAGCAGGGGTGTGAAACTCAAGGCCTGGGGGCCGAATCCAGCCCATAGGGTGCTTAGATCTGGCCAGCGGGGCCACTGTGAAAACACCAAGAGACCATCTCGCAGTGCCTCTGCCAGCGAAAATGGAGTTTGCAAGGGCTGTGTGAAGCCCTCCCGGGCTCCATTTTCACTGGCAGAGGGGTTGCAGAAAGCCATCGCAGCTGGAAATGGAGCTCAGGAGCCTACTTTTGCTGGCAGAGCACTCGGGCCACCAAAGCAGGGGTGAAATGCTACTAGTTTGGGGTGGTTCTCCCGAACTGGTATGAAAATGCTACTGGTTTGCCCGAACCGGTAGTAAAAAAAATGCTTTAAAAATAAAAAAAAGTTCCGATGATCACGCGGCACAGCTGATCGTCTGAACATAAAAAAATAGCATTTTTTTACTACAAGTTCAGGCAATAGGCAGTAAAAAATGCTTTTAAAAAGTAAAAAAAAGGTTCTGACAATCAGCTGTGACAATCAGCTGTGCCATGCGATCATTGGAACTTTCTTTTTACTTTTTAAAGCATTTTTTTACTACCTATTGCCCGAACCAGTATTTTTATGTAAAGTGTGATAGTTTGTTTTTGAGCTCTCTGTGACTCTGTGAGGTTCCTGATTGTTGCAGGGGCCATTTTGTGTGAAGTCCAGCTGCTTTTGCATTGTGTGTGAGTCAGTTGTGTAGCTTTTGTGTTATTTTGTGTAAAGTATGATAGTTGGTTTTCCCAGTCACATGCCCACCAAACCATACGCACCCAGTCACATGCTCACGAGGCCATACCCACCAGGCCACGCCCACAGAACCGGTAGGGAATTTTTTTGAATTTCACCATTGCAACCATCTACTGATATTTAAATGTATGTATATATATATATATATATAAATATACATTACTCTGTCATCATCTCCCCAATATACAACAGATACCAACTCTGCTTGTTATTAAAGAAAAAATTAAAATCTGGCTTTCCCCTCAGGCATTTGGGACCGGTTAGGAGGAGTCCCCTCTTGGTTGTTTCATCATTGTGTTTGGTCACCCGTTTCTTATTTTATACTTTTGGTATGTTTTATTGTAATGTGGTTCCTTTGGTTAATTGCTTGTTTTTGCTGCACAGCACTTAGAATCACACTTTGAATTGGGTGGTCATATAAATCTGAATGAGTGAATGAATGAATGAATGAAGGGCTTAAAATAACAAAGAATTATTTTATATATACTGGTATATAACCACAATCTTACAAAATAGCTCAGAATACAGATGTGAGTGAAAAAGCCTTGCATTCATTGTGATCTGAAACAGGTGTTTCTTGCCTCACAAACATAACAGTAACGTGCCATCATCTTTATAAAGTAGACTCAATACAAGAAGTCCTAGCCACTTCCCTAACAAGTGTCTCCTCCCGCCCCATTTTCTTAAGCATCTTTCTGAATTCTTGGCTTTGGGGAGCACTAACCACAACTCCAATTATGACAACACATTTTGTGATGCAGTGGTGCTCACCATCACTAGGCTATGATCACAGTAGTTAGCCACAAACAGCTGTCAAAGATAACATCTCTCCAAGTGCCTTCTAAGCTCTGCCAATTGGAATTGGAGTCGGAAGCCATGGAACATGGATTCTGTGACTTTCTGCCAGTTCTTCTGGTCACCCAGCATGCAAGCAACCCTTTTTTATAAGGTAAGAGAAAGTAACTACTCAGATGTTGAGATGCTCCCCTTACGTTTATGGCAAACAGTGTTATGAGGAAAAGTTATTCTGCGTGTGTGGGTCGCCAAAATGAAATCCAGCCAGATGGTGAAGGACTGTGCTTTTGGCATCCATGAAAGAGCTTCCTTCGCTTATACTACACTATGATTTAAGTCACTCTATCACTAGATTTTATTAATCCCCAAATTTCTAGTGAAAATGTGCTTCTGTCATTTGATATAAGTTTAATGTAAATTCCTTCACCCATAAAGTTGAATGTATGCTTCATCTTAAAAAGGTAAATACTATACAGTAGCCATAATAATACAAGAAAGAGAATCCACAATCTACTGGCAGCAGGTAGTTCCAACTCCTTGCGTTTCCTAGAGGATCACATCTTACATATTTTTCAGCAAACTATTGAATATAGCTACATAGCTTTTCAGTAAACAAATGAAAAAATAATAGAATTGATTCATTATGCCTTTAATAGGGTTAACACACTCTTTTATTAACTCTCTTTTACACCAGAGAACTCACAAAAAAGGGAATTGCACATTCTCCCTGGTGGCACATCACTACATCCCCGATATATCCCCTTCTTATTAAGAGATGTTTTGAAAAAGAATAATGGTTCCCCCTTCTAATAAAACTGTAATAATTATTTTGATTATTTCTTAATTCATTTCATTTAGAACACCAATTGATAGGTAAGAAGTAAGTTGCCTTTGTTTCAATTAATCACTGGGGTTTGGAAATTATTTTTGTCTTAATGGTTTCAAGCAAGCATCTGAAATCAATGAAAGGAAAGAGAAGTTCAGAATCAAGAACTTATTTCTTGGTTCTTAGAATATGCTGCCCCCTTTTTTTGCTTTACCTTTTATTTCTCTCCTTTGATCCTTGCATTATACTCAGATTCATTGCTTCAGATCTGTTCCTTCTCTGCAAATCCTCTGTTGACTGATCTTTGTCTTTTAGACTAATCGCTTTGTAAGATTAATATAGCGTGATATTTTTCATATTCATATATTGTTGTTAATAAGCGTGTTCATACAATACAGTTAAAAGTTGTATTTACTGATTTCTTTAGGCTAGATTGTAATTTACTTATCGTATATTATAGGAAGTTTTAAAATATGTTTTTATTATGTTTTTATCCACCCTATGAATGGATACAAAATTCTCTCTCATGAAAAGTATACGGTATCCCCAGATTTGTGTTTCATCTTAGACCTGGATTTCTAATGTAATCTGTGCAGAATATATTGATGGCAGAAGTAAGAATTATCATTTGGAAAGAGATCTGTTCTAAGAGTCAGGCATGATATGTTTGAGACTCTTTATATTATTATTTGGGATACTACAAAGATGGCCAACAGCTTCTTCAGCAAGTAGTTATAGCGTGTGTAGTTCTTAAACTATAGATTACTGACTAGCTTTAATCAGAAACACATTAAAAGATATATATGTATATATATATATATATATACAATGTGTATATATATATACACATTAAAAGATATATATGTATATATATATATGTATGATTTTTATATTATTAAATGATTTCTACTTTAATAATTTCATGCCTGTGATTTCACTGGACAACAACATTTTTGCTTCCTGAACACTATTGGATGTGTCTCATAGATTTTTGGCTGCTAATTATGAAAATAACCTGTAATTTAACCTATCACCTACCATTTTGTAGAAAACTTATGTTTTTATACAATGGCACAATGGTACACCCTTCAGTATCTATTGGCTATGCTGCAAATAGGAATGAAGCATATGAAAATGTGGAACTGTTGTTGAAGCATATCCAGTACACCAAGTACAACTGGGACATCTGTAGAGATCTAAAAGTACTGGCTCTGCTACTTGAAATGCAGCTCACATATACCAAGTACTATTGTTACATATGCAAATTAGACAGCCATGCAAAAGAGTTCATTTCATTAAAAAGAAATTACCGTTCCAAAAGAATTTGCTTCCAGGACAGAAAAACGTGGCACATAACCAACTTGTTAACCCAAGAAAGGTATTTTTGTTTCTACTTCACATAAAACTTGTAAAATGAAAAATATTGTGAAAATGATGAACAAGGAAGGTGAAAGTTTTCATTATTTGAGACAGATGTTTCCAAGAACAACTGATGCCAAGATTAAGAAAGGCATTTTTGTTGGTCCATAGATCAGGTACAAGCAGTTCAAAGATCTGCTAATGGGGCCAGAGAAAATCGTCTAGAAAGCACTCAAGGATGTCACTAAGAATTTTCTTGGCAACAGAAGAACACCAAACTACATTTAGCTGGTTACATTTAGCAAATTTCTTTCAGCATACAAGACCATGAAGTGCAACATGTCACTGAAGATTCATTTTTGCATTCACACCTGGACTTCTTTTCCAAAAATCTAGGTGTAGTCAATGACAAACATGGTGAAAACTTTACCAGGAGATTGCTACAATAGAAAAGCTGTATCAGGGTAATTGGAATCCATCAATACTGACTATTGTTGGACACTGCAACGAGAATGCATTAGATGCTTAGATACAAACAAAAATTAACTTTTTTAACTTTTACCCCAATGAACTAATTCAGCATGTTCAAAATATGTGATTAAATACATTATAGTCATTAAAAGTTAATATGTTTCTCAAGATTCTTAATTGATAAGCATATTGAAATTACATTTGTGTTCAGTTGGAAGAGGTCTATCATAATCACTAGAACTTTTTCAGGAAGCAAAACTTTTGAAATAAATTGTCCAGTTTTTTAAAACTGTACCTTGATGTCCTGCCAAAACAGCAGAAGCTCCAGGGAAAGGATTCTTCAAATTTAGTTTCCTCTTGCTCCTATATGAATTTGTTGCTCTAACATCTGTGAAATTGCCAGGTAGAAGGACAATGGAAGCTAGTGTCTGGGCTACTAATCTATTGGATGGCTGCTTGTTAAATAACAGCTGTGCTTTTATAAGCAGTCATGCTTTCAATGAGCAACTGCTTTGCTTAACAACTGAATCACTGGTCCCAATTGCAGTTGCTAAATGAGAATTGCCTGCAATCAGTGCAGGTTATTTTTCTTTTTGGGAAGAAAAGAGGGAAGGTACTTTTTTGGTGGAAAGAAGAATAATTGTTTTGAAAGGATCTGAGAAGGTAACAACAGATGTGAAATTGGGGAAACAAAATTCATTGGAAAACAAATTATTGGTTGGCTTAATATGAGGACCCACCTGTCTGTTATGAACTCACCTTATGCTCTTAGGAAGTCAGTTGTCTCTGTTGAAAATAGCTTATCTTTCAAAGACTTAAAAGGAATGAAAACCATTGTGTTCTGATTCTTTTGATCCTAGCAGCGGCATTTAAAGATGTTTACTATGAAATTTGGTTCTACTTATTATACCTGTCTAATAAGTGGGACTTTCTTAAGCCAGAAATGGGGAAGAGTGTAATGGGATAGGTTTGATTAAACAGATGGAAAAGATACAACACCTTCACCTTAGGAGGCACTAGTGTCCTTTGCAATATGTGGAGTAGGATTCAGATTTATAAGCCTAGAATTATATGTGTTCTCCACATGCAGATTATGAAACAGAACCCATGCAAGTCTTCTGTAGGCCTGCCACCCATCTGTTTTTCTTTCTCTGTCTTTCAAGTGTTATATTGTAAAAGCTACATCATAGCAATAGCACCAGGGGTGGGTTCCACTTACCTTTACTACCGGTTTGCAATGGGAGCACGCACACTTCTGCGTATGCACAGAAGCTTCTGCACATGTGCAGATTGCCCCATGATGATGTCAGGGTGGATGGGCAGAGCCTCCCACCAGTTTTACTACTGGTTCTAAGAACCGGACAGAACCGGGAGCAATCCACTACTGAATAGCACTTAGACTTATATACCACCCTATAGTGCTTTATAGCACTTTCTGGGTGGTTAACAATGTCAGCATATTGTCCCCAATAATCTGGGTTCTTATTTTGTAGACCTCAGAGGGATGCAAGGCTGAGTCAACTTTGAGCCCTGTCAGGATTGATCTCCAGGCTGTGGAGGCTCATCCAGGATTTATCATGTATGACAATGAATGAAATTACAGAGCCAGACAGGGCCTGTTGTTCCATTTCTCCCTAAAAAATGAAACAAAATTCCAGGGCATTTAGAGGATATTTCTAAATTATTGTAGGTAAAGTTGAAAATTTCATTTTGCAAACAAGAAAACGCATTTTCTTTGCAAACTACTTGCATCTCAGTTCAAAATTAAAAGTTTTTTCCTTGGGATACAAAGACCTCTTTTGTACGAGGCTTAGATAACTTTTTAAATGACATTCTTTTTAAAATGATGTTCTCACCACAAAGTACCGGATGATGAAAGGGGGACAAGAACTGTCCCAACAAAATGACCTTGCTTGTATTTTCTTTGCATTCTGGAATTTAACTTATGCAGCAGTCATCCCTGTGATGTCATAATCTTTCCAGTTCTTTTGCCATTATGTTAGCATGTGCTAAAGAGCTGAACTGGTGAGGCAGAAATCTTATGTTGTCTCCAGTGTATCAAGATTAACAATGGGGGAGGCAAGGGAAGCATTATAAAATGGAAGACGAAGAAAAATTGATGGTTTGAAGGGCACCCATTAATCTTTTAAATATAATTATGTGACAAGGACTTCAGAGATAGTCATTAAGTTCTTCTAAATGGCTATCTAGAAATCTCTTCCAAGAACAGCCTTTACAAAATAGAATAATGACTGCCTGGTCAATTTCTATAAATTTTCTATGAAATTAGAATATTTATTTAGAAATTAGATATAGAGAGGACTCCAGAACTGTAAAAGTAGTGAGAAAGTTTGGTTTAGAGGTTAAGGCATCAGGCTAGAAAGCAGGAGACTGTGAGCTCTAATCCCACCTTAGTTGGGGTGGGTTCCACTTACCTTTACTACCAGTTCGCAACGGGAGTGCACGTGTTCGCTTCGCTCATGTGCATGCGCACACTTCTGCACATGTGCAGATCACTACATGATGACATTGGGGTGGGTGGACAGAGCCTCCCACCGGTTTTACTACCAATTCTAAGAACGGGACAGAACCGGGAGCAACCCACTACTGCACCTTAGCCATGGAAGCCAGCTGGGTGATTTTGGGCCAGTCATTCTCTCACAGCCCAACCCACTTCATTGGGTTGTTGTATGGAAAATAGGAATGTAAGAGTTTTTTATAAAAATAATAAAGGCAAGATTAAAAAATTAAATAAAATATCTAAAGGTAGTTGGAGGTTGCCCCTTGCAATATTTATATAATGTACTGTTGATTCCGTCCCACTGTTGTCATGTTGGAACTCATTAAGAAACAGAAATACATCCCTTCTAGTATAATCAGAAGTTAACAATTAATTTTTAATGCTAATTGGACATTTGGTTAAAGATCTGTGCATTTTTGAACAGTTGCATTATTAGTGTTTGAGTCAATTAGGGCTACCAGAACTGAGGTGCAGGAAACTATTTGCAGCTATTCAGAGCTTTGCCACGCAGATCTTATAATTCTAGGGTTAGTAGAATGCAGAATTTTCATAAGATAAAAAAATTCAAAATTCATGTAATTTATGCTAGGTCTTACCATTTTAAATATTTGGGGAATCCCACATTAGAACAGCTTGATTTTTCAGGCTAGGGTTGTGTTAAAACTCGGATACAAGTAAGGAGACTCTCATTCTTCCTTCAGCATAACAAAGGAGCCTCCTCATTCCTTTTTGTCACTTGCCTCCAGTGCGATAGAGAGTGAGATGTTGCAGGCTGAGGTGTGTGCAAGATGTTAGAAAAAGATGAAAAGATTGCTAGGAAATAAATATTTCCCTCATAAAAATCAAACATCACTTTGTTTCTGTTATCATTATTTTGTGCCCAATCTACACCCTCAATTGGTACATTACTGGTTCAATTTGTAATTCTCTCAGATCAGCACCAAGAAACTTGGGGGTGTTTCAGAATTTGAAATTTGTTTTATCTCTGGGTC
Source organism: Grayia smithii (assembly GCA_032468115.1). Lineage (NCBI taxonomy): Eukaryota > Metazoa > Chordata > Lepidosauria > Squamata > Grayiidae > Grayia > Grayia smithii. Next base: position 134,338 of record JANHFM010002918.1, read on the forward strand.
ATTTGGGTACCTGATAACTAGAGCTTTAGAGTATTTTAATGTTTATCATATTTTTTCTAGTCATATACTTGGGATCTTTGACAAATGGCTTTCAGGTCTCACAAGTCAAAAGACAAAATTCTTGTACTGCACCAAAAACAAAACAAGAGTGGAAAACCTCAGATCCCATCTAGGTATGGTTAAGTCAAGGACCAGCTATTGGCTAATTTATATAGTGCTGTTGTCAGGCTCATGCTGATTTATCATTCCTGTTATTTTCAGAGATCTCTTCTTTCATTTTGAAAGAAATGAAAGGGGAGGGGGGAAGAGGAGAGGAGAACACAGACAAATGCATTAGTTTCTTCACACTCTCTCATTGTTTTCCTCTCTCCTCGTGTTAGATAGTGACTATGTATACTGAAGAATTTTTTCTTTCCATGGAAAGCAATTTGGGAGAAATGCAAGTGAAACCCATCCCTACTTCTTCTCATGTGCAAAACTTACACTCTTTTACAATTATTAATAAAAGATTGAATTACAAGGGAATTGTGTTGAGATCTACTGATAAGCTGTTTCAATTTTTCCACTTTAATTAAGCTGAACACTTTTATTGAACATAAAGAAATTACAGAGTGTGCTGATCATAGCAGGTGCAGCCTTTATTATTGTTTACATTAAAAATAATTTTCATTAAAATGTTGATTATATGAACTTGGCCTCTCAATGCATCTGATAAATTGGAAGCATTTAAATAAAGGAACTTGCCTTGATTGTATTGGGTACTACTGCTCAAGGCTGAAATGTCACTTGTGATGGACTGTATTTTTACACAATCAATAAATTTGCAGTTCTTTTTCCTGCCTCTTGCTGGTTTCCATAGATACAGATGAGAAGTGACAGGTTCTTGTGGTCTGCATTGACCCTGTTCTAACCTTTTGCTCCTGGACTTCCTTCTTCCTTCTATGCTTATGCTGCTGTTTGTACATCCTCTTATTCCACCCCTTTCCTAACATGTTTTAGTGATGAAACCTTTCATTAGATTCTAAAGGGGACAGAATTGTGCTTCCTTGATTTTGTTTATTTGCTGCAGTAACTTTACTAGTTTATCTGACTTCTTTGACATGAGAATTTTGGTATGTTCAGATAGTAAAAGGTAGGATTGCAATAATTTGATCCTGATATCTAAGTGGATATTTTGTAATGGAACACTAACATTAGGATGGTGCTTTTATTGTTAATATTTTATAAGATTTGTGTCAAAAGTCTATAATTCTACTTGCTATGTTCACCAAGATAGTTATTATTATATTGCCCTGTAAGAAGTTCAGTGAGAAGAATTACAACCTTTCTCTCCATTTCCAAATTGAAAAAGGAATGGGAATGGTGCTGAAAACATAATGAAATAAAAGAATCAAGCCATACCTTGCCATATTTCATGTCCAAACCAAAGAAAAAAGTTGTATGAGAAAACAGCACTGATGATGTTACTGTCAACAGTAACAGTTTGGGTAATGAAATGTCTGCAAGAAAATAACCAAGCTCAGAGATCACCAAGGATACCTCATTTTAATCCTAAACTACAAATATTCTCCTTTAAAGTTGGGGTTATGATTCACATTGGCTGCCAAGTAATTTCAAAGCAAGATCCAGCCTTCTCCACTGTTTTTGGAGCTCAGGATGGTAAACTTCTAACTGGATTAGACAACTGGGATTGTCCCTAACCTTAGAGTCAAAATCCTTCAGTCACTACAAATCAAAATTTTAGAGGGACTCACTATACTATCTTCTTCTAAAAAATAGTAAAATGGTACTCAGCAAAAACACATGAAGTTCTAAGATTGAATGCAAGAACCTTGCACCTCTGAAGAAATAAATTATCTGGTAGGATAATGCCCAAGGGTTCTGCTGCTAGTCTCTGGCATTTAAGATTGAAAGCAAAACCCTTTTTTCTATTTCTGAACTGGAGAGTTCAAAGAACCTTCATTTAAATCAAAAAGGTTTACCAAATGGAATTTATTCCATTGATTTCTTGGTTTACTTTGTGAATCATATGTATAATTATTTTCTTTTCCAAGAATTGATTGGTATACTAGTTTCCAGAATATGTAATAGCCCTCTGTAGAGGAAAGCAACAAGTTACTAGGAAAATCAAGCTAATGACCATCATGCCTAAGTTCTCCAAGAAAATATAGTGTTTAGGGAAGTGTTGTTTTCCTTCCTCTGCTCTTATGGTCTCTAGGATAAAACCTTTAAGTAATGTTTTCACTATGTTTGGACTTCTCATCTGTTTAGGCCACAACCTTTTGTTTCTATGTTTTCCTGCCTCACCATATCTATGTTATAGCTGAAATTATTTATGGTATCAAGCAGACTGCTTTGTTTGATTTGGGGTTATACTTGCCATTGTGGTTTAGAAATGTAGTCTATGGTTTAACATGTTTTGGGAACCCAAATGCTGGTTAAATGTATCACATGAAGCCAAAAAGTGCCTTATTTTGTTTGATTTAGCCATCTAGTGATGTCTTAGTCATCAAACTATGATTAGGCAAATAATGATTTAGTATAATGTGTGGACCAACTCAGAGTAATGGGAGAACAAAGTTTCTGGACTTTCACTAGTTGTGTGGAAGACAAATTTTCAGCATATCTAATACGATTACAGCTGCTGAAAATATCCTCTTCTATGTAATTATGCAGAAGCTGCCTCCTCTTCTAAATCTGGCCATCCCCATTAGCATTCACTTCATTTTTGTCAATATATTTAGTTCTTCTAACAAAATAGTACGAATGCTAATATAAGGATATCATACAATAGAATTCATAGAGGATCATACAATGAAATTCATAATGGTGACTTAATTTCAAGATATCAAGTATAATCCTTAAAATTATCTAAAAATTAAGAGAAACAGCACTTATGTGAAACTAAAGCCTGAGTGAGCTTCAGGGCCAAAGCAGGATTAGAACTCACAATCTGTAACAGGTACCTTTATCACTAAACTAAATTGTGTGTCTTATCCATCATGTTTCTCCTATTCCCAACAGTATTTCATTTGGGTAGATGTGGGGGTAAGAGGAAAAATGACAGACAAAAATGTGATAATTGTGGATAAAATTCCAACCTCTTAAATTTGGAAAAATTAGGGTGATTGGAAAATCTTTTCTGATAATACTAAAAAAGCCTTGCAAAGATCCAGACCATTGTAAATTTCATCACTAATTTTGGTTCAATACACAAACATTTAACCATTTGAAAATTAGCCAAGTGTATTTGGGAGGGGGGGAAGATTCCATTGGGGCTATATGTGTTATTCTTTCATTACTTCTTAATGCTGTTACTGTTCTGTATGGGTATCTGGGTTCCACTTAGCTAACTTGTCTATAGAAATATTCTAAGACTGGAGTATTGCAAATCTCTCAAAATATCCCCCAATCAGTATCTGCCAGCAATGCAGTAAGTGAATCAGAACAGCTACAGCACTGAAAAGCATTACAAAGGAGGCTGGGGAGTCCTTTTCTGTATGATCTTGTCCAAGATCTTTTGGAATTCAATCGTCTGGCTGAATAAGCTATTTTGGTTCTATGTTGAAGATAAAGAACCAGCTTCAGAATGCAGCTTTATTACAATGATTTCATAGAATGGAAATCAGTGGGTAAATAATATATTCATTCTACCATGAGCAATTGCCTGAAAAGGGAGTCATATCTTTGGTTGGACTGCAGTTAGAAAATTAGTTTTTCTAAAAAAACAAAATTAATAAAAAATGTAAATAACTTCAGTATGCAAGTCTTCTCAAGTTTAAAGAGTTTCATGCTAGCTGAGAACTACTGGTATTACTGCTTCCTTGTTATGCAATCTCTGTGCAAAAACAAAACCTAGAGATTTATAAATAAGCAGCTTATTCTAAAAATGAATTCCCTTTGTGCCTAGACCACATAAGGGTTGCTTTGGACATCCTTCACGGGAAACCATGGACAGGGAGACTATGAGGTAATATTTCCTCCACATCCTAGTTTTAATTCAAATTCCATGTATGATACAGCTTGTATTTCAGGTTGGCATTATTTGGCACTGGAGATGAGAGTTTTAATGCTCTCAGTTGTTGGCTACTGCAAACATTGCATTTATTTCAATTTTTTAAAGATTCATAGCAATAAAGCTGCAGCTACTTTGTTTTTTGATGTTGTTTTGTGGATATAACATACACATCTGAAAAATTAGTTTTAAGGATTATTTTGGAAACCACGGTGTCCTTGATAATGCTTGATAATGTGAAACACATTTTATGCTTTTTTGTGTTTGTTTTTGAACTTCACTTTCATCAAATGGGTAATCTTTCAGAACTCAAAATAAAACAGGATCAATCCTGGTTTGTGTTGGGATGGCATACTACCAGGAATTCCCAGGGTGGTGGGCTACACTGGAAAAAATTAATAAACAGAAGGAGGCAGTGGTAAATCTTTGCTGTTAATAAAATTATATAGACATATTTACAAAATGATAATAGCTCACTTTAAATGAGTTCTTTTTAGCATCAGAAATAAGAATTGGTAGATTTCAAGTTGAGTTATCTCTGTATCAGAAGTTCATGCAATATTCTACAATATCAATTTTTTTTTTAAAGGCATGGCTAGGCACCATCTAAACGGAGGAGACTGCTACCAATGTAAGAATCCAGTTTCAGACTGTACTGTAATGCAGGGGTCTCCAGCCTTGGCAATTTTAAGACTTGTGGACTTCAACTCCCAGCAAAGCTGGCTGAGGAATTCTGGGAGTTGAAGTCCACAAGTCTTAAAGTTGCCAAGGTT
>JANHFM010002918.1:166423-178030 GCA_032468115.1 Grayia smithii
CCAACACTAATTGCTGGCATCTGGAACTAAGCTGAACACTTAGTTCAGAGCATTAATTAGGTGAGCCACCAAGGTCTTGATTGTTGTATCCCTGTGCTGCTGTGCCCTTGGCTCCTAAGTATCTGGTAAACTGGTGGTAAATCAGCACTCCTTTGATTGGCAAGGAGCCCGTTTTCCAGGCTTCAATCATTTACAGAGGCTCCTCTTCTATCTTCTTCAGTAGTCACCACAAAGAGATGCCCAGGCCATGTAACTTGACACTTAAGGGAGCCATAATTATTCCTGCCACATATGCAAAGATTCAGAAAACACTGATAGGAATCTTGACACTTTGTTTGCAAATGAGCTGAAACTGATTGCCTTAGGATAGTCAGTCCAAGCAAATAGTTCATTTAAATAATTTGACACACTAACCGATAAAAGAGAAATACCATCCATCTCATGATAGGATAGAATACAGTGTTAGTTCCTTGGAACATGATATGCCTTTCCTAAATAGTTTCTGCGTTAGTGATGAAATGTTTGATTGCACTCAGCAGTGCATCCATTAATCATTCTTGATAAAAAGGAATATATAATAAAGAAAAATTCTGTATTACTCACACACACACACACACACACACGCACATTTCCCTTACAATTTTTATTTTTTAAAATGTTCTGTTCTTGCTGCATTCTAAAAAATCTATCACAATATAGGGCAAATTAAGAGAATTATCAGATGGTCAAACTCAAATGTTTGTGATGACTTTAAAGCAAAAGAAAGAACCTTCCAAAAATATTGTTACACCGAAATCTGTGAATCATGGGGAAATGTGGAGAGGAAAGGAAGCTGAATGACATAAGCAAAATTTAGTAAACCTTGAAAGATGATGCTTCATGTCAGTGACACTTTAAGTATGCCTTTAAATCTTTCATTTTCTTTGTAATATAAACGATTAACAGTGTACCTCATTACTTACAAGGTGGTGAAGAACCTCCTTCAGGAATATGTTTGTTGTTCAATCACCTGTAATTATATGAATAAAACCCATGAAGCAGCTTTACAAAGTGTCTTTGTGGGAACATTAGCATCTGGTATTTTACTGTTCCTCCTGCAAATGTAAATAAAGATTGAATGCTTAATTGCTACCTAAAATGTCCTGATGGCTTTCAAGAGCTGATTAAAATTGTTCTCTGCTGCAAGATACTTAATTTCTCTAAATTTGTCGAGAAGATATTCTGCTGCTTTCCTATCCATATCAATCTTCCTTTTGCTTTTGCTCCCCCTCCCCTCCCCACATATCAGAGAGCTTTTAGTCACTCTTTATACTGGTAGTTCTTGACTTACAACAGTTTGTTTAATGACTGTTTGAAGTTACAATGGCACTGAAAAAAGTGTCTTATGACCGTTTTTCACACTTACATCCATTGCAGCATCTCCATGGTCATATGATGAAAATTCAGATGCTTGGCAATTGAGTTATATTTATGATGGTTGCCAGGGTCATGTGATCACCTTTTGCGACCTTTTGATAAGCAAAGTCAATGGGGAAGCCAGATTCACTTGACAGCCGTGTTACTAACTTAACAACTGCAGTGATTCGCTTAGCAACTGTGGCAAGATAGGTTGTAAAATGGGGCAAAATTCACTTAACCATTGTCTGGCTTAGCAACAGAAATGTTGAGCTGAATTGTGGCTGTACAGTAAGTCAAAGGCTACCTGTATATGGGCTGTTCGTACATACTGCTCACCTTAATCAATAGGTTTTCTTTTATAGACTTTTCAGACTTGTTCTGTTGTGATTGTTGATGTAAGCTGTGACTACAATGTTGTCTCTCTGAAGCAATATGTGCCACCCATTCAGTACGTGTCCCAAAGCTGTTCTTAATTTTGGCTAGACAGTAACCAAATAGACAATGTGACTTGGGTGACCATCACGTTTAATATCAATTAATTCCATTTTGTATATCACTAATCTATCAAGAATTTTTAGCAATTTGAGTCCTTGAGTAGAGTAGGTCTCTAAGTAAGATTCCCAACCTAGTTCTGATTGATATTCTGGCATTTCCTTTGCCAAGCTGCCTGGGGCCAACTATTGAAAAAATCTGGCTAGCGTCCTTGGATCTTACACAAGACAAGATTTATGAACAATGTAAAATGGAAGTAGGAACTAATGCAGCAATTTGACTTTTAGGAAGTTTCTGGAATTTTTCTTGATTTAATAAACAGAATACAGAACAAGCCTGCGAAGTTCTAATATGCTGGGAACTTTTCTATTACTTTGATTTCCAAATGTGGTATATCACTTCTTTCATCCTGTATGTTCTTCATTATTTTTAGAAATGAGTTATATTAAAAATCCGATACTATCCTATCATCTCATAGCAAAAGGCCCATTTCCTATTGGGATTTCTCTAATGGCTTTGCTTTTAATTTCTACTGCAAGCCTAAATTTCTTTAGCATTCTATTTTTTTTCCTGCAGATAACAACTTTCTGATTAAATCAGTTTATATATGTCCCTTCTCATTCTTTGCTCAGTTGAAAGCCGTTATGCAGATCCAGTAGATTCCAACACTGTTTCCATTTGTGGGTGTGTCTGTTTAAAAATTACTAATTTATACTTCCAGCACCCTATACTTGAAGACATTTTCAACTTTCCTGCTATTCCACTGATCTGATAATTTCTACCTGTGGAATCTCAGTAGTACTTTAAAGTTTGTTAAATGGGTTCTCCTAAAATGTGGTGACCATCCTTCAGTTTCTTTTTCTGTAATACTTTGAATCCCATGATTACTTCTTCATAAAATTCACACTGCATTTGCCTCTTAATATAGTTTTTTGTTATTGTTTAGTTTCAGATCTGGAACAGTCGATCCCTTAGTTTCTTCTTTAATTTTATAGAAAATAAAAAAGTCTGCAAGATGATTAAGAATATCTGGGTAATTAAATTGCCACATTATTACTATGCCTCTATTCCCTTGAAGTTTAGTAATATTGTCCAGAAAGATATTATTCATATTTATTATTATATTCATATTTGGTCATATTATTATATTCTACATGGCTTGGTGGCCTGTAGGACCAGTGCCCTACCAAATAGTAATTCTTGGCTGTTACTCCTTCCTTTTTATCTAACTTCTCTCAACTGCTCAATATCCTAAATCTCAAAATCTATTACTTTCCTGTGGGAATCTAAAAGAATCACATTGCAGAATTGCCAGTGTGATATTATTTCAGTTGTTAAAGAATGATTGTCAAAAATATGTGATTTTTTGGAAAAGCAGTATTTTCCACTAATCAAAGGATGTAGCAATATATTCAGATTTTGTGATTGTTTTCAATAATATTTTACTGATAATATTATAGTAGTATTGTATATTTATTAATAAACTAGTGATCATTTTTAAGGATAAAATATCAACCATATTTTTCCTTTCCTAGTTTATTTATTTCTATTCCTATTTATTTATTTATTTATTTTTCAATATCAATTCAGTTTATTATGTTCATAAACCAGTGCAAGTAGAATGCCCTGTGAATCATATGCACACACACAATTTAATAGATAATAAAAAAAATAAAGTTTAAGAGAGAAACATTTCCAATCAGTGGTGGGCTTCTACTGGTTCACCCCAGTTCGGGCGAATCGGTAGTGGGGGGGAGGCTCCGCCCACCCACCTGGACATCATCATGGATGCTCTGTGCATGCGCAGAAGCATCATGCGCGAGTGAAGCAAGGGTGCACACATGCTCCCGTTCCAAACCAGTAGGGAAAGTAAGAGGAACCCACTACTGTTTCCGATGGGTGGGAGTTTCAGTTGTATGCTGATGGTAGGAAGGCTAGGGCCTTCCTTAGATCCGCTTGCTGCTCTATATCTTTTATCTTTTGCTTCAGGGTTTGTTTCACTTGATTGTATTTCATCTTAAGAATTGAGGAGGGAAAGTATTTGAAAAATAGTTTGCTCCTGCCTTACATATGTATCTTTATGTAATTGTGGCTTGATATTTTTATACTTTTTATATATCTTCTTCTCTAATGATAGCCATAATAATTTTATATCAACTTGGTTCAATGTGACAAGGAAAGCTTTGATTATAAGAATAAAGTAATCCAGTTAGTGTTTCCAGCTTCACCATCTGCATCTGAAAAAACACACACCATACATTCATTCAGCTGGTTGTTATTTTAGTATCTATTTTTGTGATGTGTGTGTTTTTTCTTTGCGATTATAATTAGTACCCAGATGAGATCAAATTACTTTTAGATTCTTTTTTAATAGCATGTTAATTATTCACACAGATACTGGAAATGAATTAATTCAAAGCTAAATATAATTTGTCATGAACTATATGTTTCCTAGATCATGTCAAATGTTGGAGAATAGAGAATTTCCCAGCCTGTTGAAACTTAAATCTATTATTTAAATGGTTTCTACCTGGGAACAAATTCAAAATATTGTAATTAAAAATTGATTACTTACAAACAAGAGAGATGAACAATACAGTAGAAAGCTTGCTTTTTAATTGTCCTGCGGTACCCAAGATCATTTTAACTAAAATGTAGCATTCATCTTTCCATTTTGTCTTGCATTGCTACATTGGCTTACAATCATAAGAACATCTGGAGTGCAGTGATGTGGCTTATTTCTTCCATGGCCTGTTATTTACCCACAGAAGAAATTGACTGTGCATTTTATATTTAGCACATATTTAAAAGGTTTCCAGTTTTCTGAAGTTCGCATCCAGAACCTGCTCCATCAGGATGCTTTTTTCCTTGAAACTTGTCTGCATGCCAGGTCATGCCACTCCTGAGCAGCATCTTAACAATTATGAAAAGGGTTCTTGGTACTGGTTATGATGTGTGCTTTTTAAAATCGATTGCACTATCAGCATCTTTGTAGAACACTATCATTTTTGCATTACTAAGGTTGTGGGTAGAATTTCAGACTCAGGAACAGTAAAGGTCGGGACAGTGTAGGCTGTGTCCTGATTTGATGTCAACTGTGGGCAAATAGCACTGTGTGTGTCTCCTGAGTACAAACTACCCACTCACACAAGCATGGCAGCAAATTACTCTTAGGAAAATGGTGAATTGCCTGCTTATAAGAAGATGTCAGTGCAGCTGGCAGCACTTAGGTTTCTCTGTTTTAGAGAGCCTGCATTTGGACCTACTTTAATGTTAATGTTTTCACAAATAAGTTGGCAACATTTGTTTCATTCAGCAAAAGAGCCTTCTTTCAGTACTTCTCAGATCTCAAGCAGCATACTAATTATCGTTGCCTATCCTGTATGCTGCATCCCAAGCGATCAACAAGTGAAATATTTGCAGAGGTAGCATTCTTGTTCTTAAATAACAAAGCAGTTCTGGAAATTGGAAAAGAATGGAGAAAAACATGGGGAATAATCTTCTGCCAGTATCTGTTTGGTCATTGAAACCCGTTCCCATTCCCATTTACAAGTAGTCCTCATTTAACAACTGTCTTGTATAGTGACCATTCACAAATATAATCTTAATATTATTATTTTCCAACCTATACAGTGTTTAGGACAATAAAAGCCTTCAGTTTGAAACTGATTAAGGTTTGGTCAGTTTCAGGTAGCAGTTGCCAGCTGACCAGAAGGTTCTAATCAATTAAGGCAGAGAAGTTAACTTGTTAACTTGCAATTGGCATTTTAGGAACATATTAAGCTCTGAAGAAAAATCAGTGCAGAAAAAGATAACTTGCTTGCACAATCTCTCTGTCCTCTGAGGAAGCAAAAAAAGAGTTGAGCTGTGTAGTTGCAAGAACTATAAGAAGTGTTATTTCAGGTCATTTGTTCTTGCTCATTCTTGCTATTTGTAATAATACTTATTTTTTTCATAGAAATACCAATACTTTAACAGTGGAATATTAGGACAGATGGTAGATGGGATACGTTCATGGAATTTTTTTAAAGAAAGCTCTAATGAAATTAGTGTGAATGTTCTCTCATGTGGCCTGTGCACAGTCTTCCACAAAAAAATTCTTCCTTACCCTTTCCTATTAACATTAGTGATATCATTTTCATTTTTTCAAAAAATGACCAATTGTACAGTGCAGTACCTCTATACACAAGTGACGTGTCTTGGGCTAAAGGAATTGTTTAAGAACTCTACATATAACAGTAAATTTAAATACTAAACATACCTGCCCCTGCTTAGTTTTTTTAAAATAAACATTCAAGATAACTGGATGTTGTCATCTCAACCTAAACCAAGAAAGTAACTGATTGTATTTTGTTCTCATTTGTCTTATTCCAGCAAATTTAGAAAAAAATGAGGCATATATGATTTTTAATACAGTAGTAGCTTACTAATTCTTCTTTCTTTTTTTTTTATAGTAATTCAAAACACCTTGGTATACTTCAGCAGTAAAGGCATCACTTTGCCTTCTTGGAGGAAACTGAGGACATAGAATCTTAGCCAAATATTCAACATGGTAATTCAAAGGTATCTCCTAACCTATATGGTCGTGGTGCTCGCTTCATATCTTCATAACCTCATCAGAGCCATTGAAGTCCCACGGGATCGTAAGTTCACTGTTTTATATTTTATCAGTTCATCTTCATCAAGCTTCTCAGGCAGGTATCATGAATAACCTAGCAAGGAAGAGCAGTGATCTTAAGGGGAGTTGAAATCATAATCATCTACCATTATGTAAGCAGTCAATAGGATTTCAATATAAATGAACCCAATCATAGATTTATAAAGATAACTTAGGGATACTCTTAGTACCCTGTTTTCCCCAAAATAAGACATCCCCTGATAATAAGCCCAATCGGGCTTTTGAGTGCATGGCAATAAGGCCAAGCATTTATTTCAGGGTTCAAAAAAATATAAGACAGGGTCTTATTTTTGGGAAAACACGATATACTGCTGCACCATTGTCTACAAGGTATAGTGTAATTCAAGGTGTAGTGTTAGTTACCTCAAACAAAATAAATTGGGAGAGTTAGAAATCACATCAAGCCATTCTGATTAAAAGCATTCAGAGTTTCATGGAATCCGTACATCACTGGACTTGTCATAGTTCTGATCTAACTCAGCACATATAATGAAGCATATTCCTGCTTTGTTCTTTACTTGTCAAGATGAAGGTGATCAGCAGTTATGAGTATTCAAAAGAATTCAGTTCCATCTTTAGAATGATACCAAACAAGGCTTTGAGATATAGCTTCTTTTGAGGAAGAAGATACAATATTTTAAAGATCTCACCGCTCAGAAACCAACGCAGTCTAGAATATTATCAGAAAGCCTAGTACATAGTTCTCCTCTGAGCTGGAGGATGATGGTAAAGTTTATCCTTTAGCTACGGGGTCCTGGAAATTAGGGTCAGCATCAGAATCATCTGCCGCATTCTGAAAAGTACAAATGCTGACGTTCATAAGAAACTTCAACTATAAATATACTTTCTGAGGTATGTTAAAGTGATACCATCCATACATGCTGAGGGTAAGACTTGCATTAAAAACTATATTATTTCATTAATCCTGTATTGACTTCTGGCAGATTTTAATTTTGCCTTTGTTTTCTTAATTGCCCTTACATTATTTATAATGTGAATACGATAAACTATGGGGGTTAATTCATATATATGGACATTGATTGAAAATAGATGGCAATGTATTTTGGGTTTCTGCATAATCTAATCACCATCTTTTGGATGTGTAGACCAACTCCTAGCATTCTCACTAATGGCTGTCCTGGTTGAGAAATTCTTGGAACTGAAATTCTCACATTTCTCGGGCATCAAGATTAGGAAAAGCTAATATAGCATGATTGCTCCATTCCAATTCCTATTTCAGTATGCCATTGTTTGTGAAGATTGAAGTATTTAATGATCAACAGAAAAATGGTTCTGGGTGAGTGATGATCAGTGAGATAAATCATATATAGGTTATGTGAAAAGAAGCCTTTTTAGCAGGCTCCTCATCTTGAGCAGTTATGTTGCAAATAGGTACAAACCAGCCTCTCTTTTCCATAATTATTGAATCCAAAGTGAGAGAAAGCAATATTAACCAGTTTTTCTATCCCTAGATGGAACACTAAGATTTTATTTGGAACTGTCTAATCTTGACACCTGTGCTAGCATATGCTAGCTCAGATTTAGAAAGAATATTCAGAATATTTTTCATGTTTCCTCAGTATTAATTTTTCAAGAATTTTGTGTTCCTTCATTCCCCTGAAGATCTGAGGTAAACTCCTAGAGCCATAACTCACTGTATTTGACTAGAAAGATTTGGAAAATAACAGTCTTATCAATTCCCTTGGAATATTAATTTATGAAATAATTTTAAATACATATCTATAATATCATCTTATCAAAATAAAATTTGATTCAAACATAATGTACATAACAAATTACACTACGTTGGGTTGAGAATGATAGTTGTGGAATGTGCCTCTCCTTTTTTTCCTGGTTTCTCTCTTTTGTGTGTGGTAATAGAATAACCATAGCATTAGTTGCACTAGCTTTTTGTAGTGTCTGAGCTTGGAGATTGATAGAAATTCTTACGAGAAACCATTTCTCTACCTGGAATCAGCATGTCTTCTTGGGGTGTTCTTGTGAAGAAGACTAAGGACAAGAGATGTTGTTTCTCAGTGACAGCTCCTGTAGTAGTTAGATTAGCCCCTTTTCCTTTATTTTACAAAGATAAAAACTAATACAATCTAAAAAAAAATGAAAAGTAAAAGTAAAAAGTGCAGAAAAGAAAAAAGAAGAAAAAATAATGTTGTAAAAGAAAAAGAAACTAACTTATAAATAAATGATTCCCCTTCTTCTTGAGTATAAACAATTTTAATAACATCACTTTTTCTTCAAATACAGTAAATGAGCTTTTCTTCCCATATTCTATGTGTTATCATAAAGCCTTGATATTTCAATTCTAATCAACGTTAGTTAAGGATTACCACAGATAGCAACAAAGGTATGTTTAACCCTGAGCAAATAAACCAATTTTAAATTTCTTCCTTTTACTTTTAACAAACTTGATATTTAATCCCTCCAAATAATGTCTTAGAATTTGATTTCATTTTTTCTTTGTCTCGCAAAAGTTTTCAAACTTTTAGGAAGCATCTTTTGTATATTCAGTATAGGAAAATTATCCTGGGCATTGTTTTGGTTTGCTATTTGTATTATTAAGACATCAGTCAGTTTCTTTTGTATATCTGGAGTAGCATCTTTTTCCATATCATTCTTGTAGCCTGTTATTTTTAAATCTACTTTTAAAACAGTCTCAATCTTGTTAGGTAAAACTTGCATTATTTTGCTAAGGATTGAAAGAAACTCACCCAGTATTGTAAAACCTGTCAATCCCAAAGGTTCCTGATAGCTGAAAAGCAACTAACAATCAATTTCTGAAAGTGATTAGAAAAGGAAGTATGTGACCCAATGCCCTTTAAAAGGTAGGAAACATGGTTTGAGCAAACATCACTATACACTCATTTCCCAGAGCTCTAAACCCACTAGAGACTACTATCTTATGGTCTCCTCATGAGAAGCTACTATATGGAGCACTTGTGGGCAATTTCTTTTCCTTATCCAGTGAGGAATTATGAAGACTGGCTTTTCCTTCGATCACCGTTGTTGGCTTCACTTTTAACAGATCCATATTCAGTTGACCATTTCTTACCTGGAAGTCCCAAATAAACCTTTTTACCCCAATTTAACTCATTCCAAAAACACATATTATGAGGGCTGTGCAATGTTTCTACTTCAGTGCTGTAGGAACTGGCAAGCAGACAAGGCTATTTCAATGAAATACCAGCAGATGCTACAATGTTTTAATTGTACATGTATACTTGTACATTAATTGTACATTATTTATTATAATGATAATAATGATTATAATGATAATAAATAGATGACATTTGTGCATAGAAGTGCCACAGTTGTAGCACTGAAATGGCACAGAGTATTGGAAAGAATTAATTGTTGAAATACACTGTAATATGGAAAAATTACTACTGAATAATAACAGCATAGCCAATAACTGGGACTTCTTCGTCTGTCCCTCTCTAGCTTTTTATTTTAGCAAATGCTATACTTCAGCTATACTTTTTCAAAGTTTTATACTTTAAACTTCTTTTTACTACAATAAATGTCAGAAGGCAAAATGCTCATACATGCTGCCAGCTTTGTAACCACCTACGTTAATTGAAGCTTCTGTAGAACAATTGCATATAGGCGAACAAGTTTAATTAGTTAGGATGAAGTTTCTTTAGTTTTATTTTTCTCAGTGGGATTTACTCTCCACTGAGAAGGAGTAGGATGATCTGTAATACAATTCTAAACATGTTCATTCAGTAGTAGGTCTCTCTGTGATTAATAGACATACTTCTTAAGAAATGGGTTTACCTTGCAACCTGTTGTGAACTAGGCTTACTTAGTCATTACAAGATACAACTAGTCCCAAACAAACCTATTTTATTGTAACAGCTGAGAATTACTTCATTCCCAGCTGAGTCCAAATTAATTGCAAAACAAGTCCTTCGGGCTTATCACAAATCTTTATCTTTTTTGACACCCTGCCAAAGGCCTTTCCTGGCAAAGCCCCACAAAGTTCAGAAACAAGAGACGCTGACTGGAAACAGATTTAGCAACGTTGCTTTCCTACAAAGAGCCCAAGTGCCTTTGTTGCTCTTTTAAGCCTTATGGGAAGGGCCAATCATCTCCTGGCCTTACTCCTGAGTCGTCTCTTTTGCTTTAGCTGCTCTTGCCTTCTGGCAGCTCTGCACATGCGTGCACTAGGAACAGGCTCCTACTGTTCCTCTGCCTCTTTGCTGTCCGACTCTGGAGGTGCCGGAGTCCACGCATCACCCCCAGATGGCCCTGCCCCATTTGCCTCCAATGCAGAGCCCTCATCCAGGCCTTCCCCAGACTCTAGGACTGACCCATGTTCCTCCCCAGCCTCCTCACTGTCCGATTCTGCTGCTAGCTCCGCAGGCTGCCAGTGGATCACAACAAATCCTCTTTATGTATAACTAACTTATTTACTTATAACTAGGTAATGACAGGATGGTTTTACTTATTTGCTTTCCATCTTGCCCTTTGCTGGGAATGAAAGCTGATATGCACAGCACTTCCTCCTCTTAATTTTCTGCAAATTAAACAATCCGGTATGATATGTTATGCTGAAAGAAAAAAGAGTGACTTATCTAAAGTCTCCAAGTGAACCTCTGTGGGTCACCTGGCTATTCTTGCAATTCACTTCCAAATGCTCACTTTTTATACCAGCATGGATGTTTCAAATACATACAAGACTGTTCAATGCACCAGGATGAATTCTAATTAGTCATCCATCCTTATGCTGCCTGAAAGAAGTTCCATAAAAAACAGGCAAAATTTTAAAAAGGGAGATACGCTTTGCCTCTGAAGTCTATAGCGTAACAACATGGGGCTGAATATCTATGGAGAGTCTCAGTCATCCAGGTCGTGGTTGTCCCAAAGGTGCTTCACCCCACCCTCCCAAGAGGCAACTGGAGTTTCTGGGTTTTTCTTTGAAGGCGTTTTGCTTCTCATCCAAGAAGCTTCTTCAACTCTATATGCTGGGGAATGGAAGGATTTATACTCCTTGCAGACAGCTGGTCATTTGCATTCTTTTA
>JANHFM010002918.1:194511-205041 GCA_032468115.1 Grayia smithii
GATAGATAGATAGATATATAGATAGATAGATAGATAGATAGATAGATAGATAGATAGATAAAATAAAGTAAAAAAAGAAGTTAAACTACTTCATCTTGGAGCTTATATGTTGAGTAGGTAAGCATGGTCTATGGATATTCTTGAATTGAAAAATATTTAGAAATTATAAACGTATAGTTGTGATATATTCAGTTGGATTTCTTAATAAAAGAAATGGGCTCCTTACTGAGTTCCTTTAAATTCTGTGTCTTATTATAAAATATGGATATTTGCTCTTGATTTCCTGCACATTGGTTTATTCTGACCTTTGGCATCTATCAGCTTGAAAAGTTTGAAAAGAACCACTGTAGATTTTATCTGCCAGACAGTGTAAAATTTTCCATCACTGGGAAATTGCCATAAAATAAACCTGAAGATATGCACTCGAATAAAGTTTCTGATTAGCTTTAACAAATTCAGAGTTAAGAGTCTTTTTTGTGGTAGGTCTTTGCATGCAAAATGAGTTTTTTTCACCCCAAATGGAATAGAGTATATCATAGAAGTAACTTCCCATGCAGAAAATTGGTTCAACAAAAAGATTCTGATCTTGCTCTTTCTTGTTAACTTTACTATTTGCAAGAGGTTCCCCCCTTTTAACTTCAAAACATGAAACTAGTGTTTCAGATCAGATGGTTGATTTTTATCATCCATTTCTTCTGTGAATGTCTTGGTTTACTGACTGGCTTAACAAGGTACGACTTCATCATTGTTTTCTGCTTATATGAGAAAATATAACAGTTAGGGCAAATAAATGCTAAATCATACCTTTGTTTCTGGCCTAATTCCAATAGTTTCTGTACATCGCTTTTCGCCGATGCCTCATCATTTTTCAAAGACTGACAACAAAAGGAAGAAACCAGGTGTTACCAAGGAGCTCTCTTAAAATTTTCACCGCTAAAATTATTCATTGTAACTTTTTGTAGTGAAGGCTGTATGTGAAAAGTACACAACATTTATGACAGAAAAGAAAGTAAGGATGGTACAACTTTGTTCTTCCATTGCCAAGACTTAACAGCATTCTCAAACAAATTGGGTGGTTCATAAGGCAGAAGTTGATTTAACATGAACCAGAACATGAAATATATCCAAATATCAGTATACACAATATAATTGTAAACTACCCAGAGTAATTAACTGAGATGGGTAGCTCCAGAAATTGAATCAATACCGTAAATTAGGCAAAAGTTTAGTTGTTATCATCATGCTTGGGTGGGGCTAATCATGGTTTCCCAGCCTAATATTATGATACACTTTTTTCCCCCAGACTAATATTATGTTGTACTTTTTACCCACACTACCAGTTGGATTTAAGACAGAAAATAAGACCTTGGTCCTTCAACTCATATGCCTTTCTTTTTTCACAGAGCAAGCTAATAAGAATGAAAAATGAAATATTAAAAGTGCTTTTATCTTTGGCTTCCTGCCTTCTCCACTTCTTTGACTTTCATTCATCACTGAACCACAAATGGAGGAAGGGCCATATAAGTCTTCTCCAAATAATCAATTCTCTGCTAGAAGTTTAATTGGTAAGAAGGACTGGGAATTGAGCATACCACGTTTAGGAGTTTTAAAAAAATTGCTGCTGGTGTTCAGAAAGAAACAATAATTAGAAAAGAAGGATCAAAGTTCTTTTGCCTTCTAAATCTTGAAACCTTCTACTATTATTATATTAATACTCATTTTAAAAGATTACATAATTCTACAGAAGAGTTAAAAAGGGGAGCTGTTGTGAATGAATAGGCAAGCTCCCATTCAAAATTCTTTTCTCCTCTGTGTCTTGTGGAGAGTGGGGTAAGTAACTCATGCTTGCTTGAATATGATCAGAAAAGATTTCATAAACCCATACAAGGACAGAATTAGCAGTGTTCCAATATCTCAGGGGCTGCCACAAAGAAGAGGGAGTCAAGCTATTCTCCAAAGTAGAATAGCTGAGTGTAGAACAAGAAGCAATGGGTGGAAATGAATCAAGGAGAGAAGCAACTTAGAACTAAGGAGAAATTTCCTGACACTTAGAACAATTAATCAGTGGAGCAACTTGCCTCCAGGAATTGTGAATGCTCGAACACTGGAAGTTTGTAAGAAGAGATTGGTCAACCAATTATCTGAAATGGTATAGGTTTTCCTGCCTAAGCAGGGGGTTGGACTTGAAGACCTCCAAGGTCCCTTCCAACTCTGCTTTCTATTTTATACCTGAACGTTGAAATGTCTGCATACATAACAGTTCTTAATGTATATGTTATCTTTGCTCTTTGTTTCCTCCATATTCTCAATGATCCTCAGAAATGAAGTGCTATAGTTCCCATTAAATATAATTAAATCTGTTTCTTAAAACATGATAGTTGTGCAATGTTTATCTATATACTACTAAAACTTTTGCATCTATAACCTTTAACTGGTTGAATAGTGCATCATAGGGCAACAGTTGTTGAAACAAGGTACCTCAAATGGACTAACTTAAAGAATGAAACCCATGAGTGCCATGAAATTGAAACTGGCAAATTTAATAAAACATTTTATGACATAAAAATGATCGTAAAAAAATAATGACATAATACAAAATGTCATAAAACATTTCCTGTGGTTAACTGTTGATATTTGACTGACTAGACATTCAACTTAGGCCAGTTTCAAGGCAGATGTATTGCTGAATATCTCCCTGAATTTTTAAGAACTTTTCCAGTGATGGAACTACATTAGAAGCTCTGTCACTGTTGAAAGCTGGTAAGGAAATATCTCTGAAATGATGCCCCAAAGGTTGTCTAATACAACATATTTGCTTATTCTATAAAAGTATTGCTTTATTAAAATGAGTAGTAAATGGACAGATTGCAACTGTACACCTACTAAATTGAAATGAATGTGTTTACTTTCAAATGAATAATGTATGAAATGGTGTACTTCATCCTTTCTTGGCAGAATAGAGGAACATTTTCCACATTTTCTTGAATATCACAACAAAGGGAGATTCATAATTAAAATGATAATGTGTGGAGACTCAAACAGATTTTATTGTTTATATATTTTTCATAATTGTGCTTGTTTCATAAAGTGCTTGTTTCAACAAGTATACTTTTATGCTTGTTTCAACTTTACTTGCTCTTTCGGATTTCCTAGTTGCTTATTTCTCTGTTTGGAATAGTTTGCTCATCAGATTTTAAAGCTTGGTATTAATTTCAAATTTACACTATAGATTTTAAACTGGATAATATATGTACAGATTATTTTTCTGATATAAATAGGCTGAGATATATGATTCTGAGGAAAAGGTAATAGAAAGTGGGGAACAGAGAGAGAGGAGAGAGAGAGAGATGAGAAGCAAGTTTAGTACTATTGATTGTGCATCTGCCTCTTTTTGCCACAATTTTTCCTGATACTTTATTCAGTCTTGATATTAAGTACAATAAAAGCAGAGAGGGGAAGTTGCTTTTGCTCTTAAAGATACATAAGATACATCTGCATCTTATTTTTTTAATACGGCACAAGAGATTATATAAACCAGATGTAAATCATTTCACAAAATCTTATTGAGGCATAGAACTAATGGTAGTCCTCCTACACTAAGATTATTTTGATTCTACAGATTCTGAAACTCTTTCTATTGTACCTAGCCTTTTATTTCCCTTGTCTTTTATTTTCATCCTTATTCTTGCTTTGTTTCATTCAAATTCAGAAATACTTGTTAGCTTGGATGCTTTTCCATGGCAATTTATTTGATTGTAATAGAAGGCATTATTATTCTGCAGCTTTGTATTTAGCAACATATCTAATTGCCCTAGGATTTCATCGAGCCAGTGGAGAAAGATGACAAGAAACCAATTGCTCTTTTTCCTTACTCCTTATAGTAGCCTGCTTGGTTTTAGCTCTCTGGTGATTCAAAGCTCTTCCAGTGATAGACCAGGATGGAGAGGAGAAAGGGACATAAGCAACATTTCCAGAGCTGGGAAGGTAGTACATTGATTTGGTAGCATATTGGTAATGCATTCATTGCATGGAATCAGGGTCTTTTTGGGACACCCCAAAACTCACCTTCTCTTATTATCTTTGGTCCTTTCTGATGTCAGAAAAGTTCAATTAAAAAACTCCAGGGGCTGGGGGTTCTAAGTGTTCAATTTTCTTCTCTGAGTTTGAAATCCTATCACCAACCTCAATTTAATTTTGAAAAATAGACTTCAAGGATAGCAAAAAGTAGTTGCTCCTGTTATTACTATCAGGCAGTAATTTTATATGGTTTTTTTCATAACATTATCTTAGTCATGGCAATTTATTTTTTAATGAAACACAACTCATTCTAATAATGTTTGCATGAGCAAAGTCTGAAATGTTCATCGTTCTTTCTTTGTTTTAAAGTTGTTTTGTTGCTTCTAATCCTTCCTTGGCATTTGGTGTAAATTTAGCAAGAATATTTTGTTTATTGTATGTGCTTGAAAAAGCTTGTGGCCCAACAGTTCCAATTTTGTGAGACTCAAATGCAAAAATGTAATCAATGTTTTCTTTAGAAACTTTTGCAACTGTTTTGATTTTGCATGTTTGTGATTTTTTTTCAAAACAAGCACACCTATAATTTAATATTTCATAGAAATAAGCAGTCTTTTAAAGCTGCTGTCTTACATTGCTGTATTATCTTGTTTATTTCTAAACAGCCTTCAGGCCTTTTTGAATGTTATGTATATGATATTTCATATGATTTTGTTTATGGCATGCACTTTGTATTTATTAAGTTAATTTTCTTTTGTGCTCTTCCCTTCCATTACCTTTTGGTTATTCAGTGCATGTTTTGTTCTTTGGAAAGTTCATGTTATTTTGTTTATTACAGAGTATCCCTATAATGAAGCGTCCTTTCGAAATCACACTGACATGTACAGTGGTGAGTCAATACTGACTTCTGCAGATCCTCATGTTTTAACTTCTCTGTTCCTAACCTGACTTACTATTGTATTAACATCACTTGTTGGTCAGTCAGTGGAATTGTGAGACACTTTGATAGACACAATAGTCATGTATCTCTATCACACCACCTTTTCAGGCTGCACAATCTTCCAAACAAACACTTTGTCTCCATCACTTTTAGATGAGACAATTCATATTTTAAACAACATCAGCTTTGTGAAATTCAACTTTATTTATTGTCAGTTGACGGTATTGTTTCTTATGGGTATATGTAATAAAACAAAACTTTTAAATATATAATTCCCCAATCACATAATATTGCCAAAGCTTTTCATTTGACTTTCACTTTTGGATACAAGGATTTGAGCAACACTCAGCTGCCATGTTGAAGAATCTCCATAAACATCTTCTACTATAAAGAAAAGATTTTTACACACACACACACACACACACACACACACACAAACGTGTGTGTTTGTGTGTGTATATATAATGTTATTTATATTTAAAATGTATACCTATAATAACTACAAATAAATGGAAACACCATGATGAATATTCTTTGCAGTAGAGTTACATAACTGTTTGCATGTTTCAAAGGAACTCTGTTCACCCCTTTTGTACACTGGAAGAATCATGAATTATACATAGTTTTTTCAAATATAATCATCAGGCTCTTCTGTGGCATGTAAATTATTTCATAATGTAGATATCTAGGAAGGGATTAATTTCTCTGGAATTAGGGAAAGAAAATTTCAAGAAACCAATTTACTTTTGTGAATGCTTGTTTGGATGTATACGCAGAGTAGCCCCCTGATCCATGTAATACAAATTCATTTGTTTAAAGAGAAGTGCAGCAAACTGGGTACATTGTTCATTATAGCCTTGCACAATAGATGAGAAATGAATGTATCTTTGTTTATTGTGTACCCAAAGAACACGTAGCATCTCTCGCTTTTGCTTGCAGAGATATCTTCTTTTCATGAATTCAATCCACATTATTTTTGATTCGGAAAATGTTCCTCTAGGACTAGAGGTTAGGAACATTTCTTTTTAAGAAGACTTGCTATGGGAACAATGATTAAATTATCCTTACCTTTCTAAGGGTAAAATTGATATATGCCAATCAATCCCTTTTTCCTCCAAGACTGATAAACCATTTTGTGTACATCTTTGCTTTTCATTTTTCATACAAAGGTGTAATTCTCATAAGAGAGAGATGCAAACTCCAAAGATAAAGGACTCCAGTGAACCCAGGGCTTTTTGTTATTGTTGTTTGCTTGCTTAATTTGATGCTATAAAATCAGACTTAAGAAATAATCACAGGAGTTTGTTGATTTCCATCATTTTGTTTCAGTTGCTAATACAGTATCGTATGTTGTGCTGGGTGTTGCAGAAGGGAAAGGATGGGTGATGTGCAGAAGACATGCCCTAGTAGTCACTGTGTTTGGATTTTAGTTCATCCCAAACCAGACGGTCCAATTCTTCAATGCTTTCCCTTTGAAAATATGTTTTCCATACTTTATGCACAGCTCTCCTATGCAGCCCTAAGAAACTCTCTTGGGTTTTGCATCTCTCCAAAACAGATTTGGAGGTAGCATTGAGAATGGCATCGTGCAACATTACTTCATCCCTTACAGTGTATTGCTGGAAGAAGATACAGCAAGTGAAGTAGCCTGCTGAATTCCACCCATTTCTTTTCTAATTATAGTTTTAGGAAAGATTTCTCTAGTTTCTTAATCAACTTTGCTTCCCTTTAAAAAGTCTGAATTTTATTTTGAGTAGTATTATCTGCATTTAAATTAGACTTCTTTATTGTTATTGAGGTAATGGTACTTTGAGAACCATTATTACAGAAATGAGAATTAGCATGCCCATATTGTAAATAAATAGACAACAACAAACTCAATCTGAATGTTTTTAAATGCAGGTAGTCCTCTGCTTACAACAGTTTGTTTAGTGATGGTTCAAAGTTACAATGACACTGAAAAAAGTGACTTATGACCATTTTTCACAGTTATGACATTTGCAGGTCACCCATGATCATCAAAATTCAGATCCTTGGCCACTGGTTCATATTTATGACGGTTGCTGTGTCCCAAGGTCATGTGATCACCTTTTGCGACCTTCTGACAAGCAAAGTCAATGGGGACGGCAGATTCACTTAACAACCATGTTACTAAATTAACAACTTCAGCGATTTACTTAACAACTGAGGCAAGAAAGTTCATAAAAAGGGTCAAAACTCACTTAACAAATGTCTTGCCTAACAACAAACATTTTGGGCTCAATTGTGGTCATAAATCGAGGACTACCTGTACATGTACTCGTTTTCTTAGTATCTTTTTTGCAAAGTTCATTACAAAACAAAAGTCAAGAATAAAAACAGGTTAGATGTAAAAAAGAACAAATCACAAAATTACCTGAGCTTATCAATCAATCTTTTGCATATTTTGCATATGATGTAGCCGAATTTAGTTACAAATTACCAGAAAATTCTGTTCCACTCTTGAATTTGACTGGAGAAGGGAAAGAAAGGTTCAGGGGGGCAGTAGTAATCACATTTAACACACACACACATACACAACACACAAGATTACTGCACATTTTTATACTTTCAAGCGATACCTAAATTATTATAAGATGGGAAACGTACATATTTATCGCTTGCCCCATTGATGGCCTTTCATTTTCCACAAGTTCTGTAACAAAGAGCTATATTGATATTAATAGGCTCTTCTAGCAAGTTATAATTTGGAAAATTAAGGTTCTTTATGAAATGGTTACTCTAAATAAGTAGAGAAAGCTCTCCGATAGTTATTTCTCTCCAATTTATGGAGGATGACAGTGTCGGGACACAACAAATATACTTATCCTTGCCCCTCATATCTGCTTATGCTATGAAAAAATAGAATGGTTGGGATTAGTGTGCATTTTAGCTTTTTGCATGCCAAAGGAAAGCATGTTTAATTTTAATCCGTAAAAACATTCACTGTCCCTGTGTCAAAATTAAAGCAACATTACTGTAGAAATTCTATTTTGACAAAAATTAATTAAACCCCTAATCCTAAAGTTAATGTTCTGTTCTTCACTCTTCTGGCTTTTTCACAATACAGGTTTACTCATAGGAATATATGAATAATATCACATTGCTCAGAATCATGGAATTTAGTAACATATAATCTCTTTCCATTACATTTTATAAATCCCATTAAAGAGATCTATGTCATATTCACGGCTTTATACCTCTTGCCTCCTGTGATAGATGCAAAGCTGGCTAGACTTCATTGTTTCATTGTTTAATGTTTGTTTCAGCAATAGGTAGATGTGCAGGAAGCTTAGGGAGACCAATCTGTGTGCATCAAGTATAAGCAATAAAAGGAACAATGTTGCGATCATTCAACAGTACATACCCTATGAAAAGGTGGATGCTTTGTTAAATGGGATCCATTTAAGTGGGCAACGCTTTAAAGAAGTACTTCACTTTAATTAAGCTTCAAAAGCAACACCACCTTAAAAATTATTTTCATCTAAAATTATTTGCATTTCACCAAAGTTTTCAGTGGAAATAGAGTAAGCAATTTATCTGTAAATATCTTGGGTAGTCATTACTGCCTTGTTTTATGGGCAGGAATGTATTCACCAAAGTGCCGTTTAGAGATATTCTTTCTAGAACTATTCTGTTTTGGTGTCTTCATCTGTACTTTGATCTAAATATCTGCAAAAACTTGAAGTTCAGTAGAGGAACTACAAGAACAATTTAGCTATTTCATACAATCCCTGTTGGTTACAAAGTCAATTTCTCTGAAAATTTCCTGCAAGCAGTCATTGATTAGTAAGTTCAGTCAAACCTGGAAGGCATTCATGAGCAATCTCCTAGGAATATATGTCTTGTACCAAGTCAACTCATTGATTCGTCTGACTCAAGTTTGTCTTTATTAAGTAGCAGCAAATCTTTAGGTGTTCCAGCAGGAATGCTTTCTAAATTTAACTCAAACTGTCTGAAACTAGAACCTATTGTGTGCAAAAAGAGGCATAGCAATTGTCATAGGTTGATTAAGCAATTTAAACATATGCTTCAAAGATTCACAATAGTTAATTTACATCAGTAATCTATTAACAATAATTAACTAATTACACACTAGCATATTTAGCGATGCTACCTATTTGTCTTCTGTAGTTTGTGAACAAGCCTGCAAGTTTCTCTTGGCATTCTTAATTGATCACAGTTTGTGTTTATGTCAAACCTACAAAATAATTTCTAGCTCTGTGTGATTTTTTTTCCAACTCAATTTCCTTTCCTGCATGCAAGAGAGAAAGAGAACATCAGCATCCATATTCATAAATAGAATAGATATTTATACAGAATTCCATTATATGTGAATCAGTAGAAATCTGCTCTAAATTGAAAACTCAAATGTTTGTACAGTATATGTGCCCTATCACATAGGAAGATTTAGTCCAGCATTCTAACACATAAAGATCCTCTTTTAGCAGCTGTTAATTAATGATTAATTGCAAACATTTCTTTCTATTAACGCTTATTAACACAATCCTGTCAAGCTCCACAGAGAAAGAAGTCTCATGTACTGCTATTTTGAGCTTCTGGAGAAAAGGAAAAATAGAAATCTAGTAAATAAATAATATTTTAAAAGTATCACACTTGCTGTTTCTTTGTATCTTAGTTGTTTATCTGTAAGTTTTATACATGTTTTTAACCTGTTTGCAAATTTTTCTGTGTACCTGTGAATTTTTTTTGTAACTGTTCTGCTCAGAAGCTTGTCTTAACCTGTCTATGATTCTTATATTTGCCCCTTTGTCTTGCTTTAAATATTTCTTTTGTGTGTGGGGTGCACATTCACAGGCACAGAGCTTAGGGAAATGTCACTCTCTGGTAATTTTCATTTAATTAACGAAATGAGTCCATATTGAACAGCATGGAATAATTGCTTCTTTATGACACCATTTATTCAAAGTTCTTTCTACATAACGGCTCTTTTAAAAGATCTTATGTCAGCTGTCTTCTTGTTTTGAAACCTCTTTTGATGAATTTGAATTCGTTTTTATGAAATAAGTACTAATGGTATGGCATTTTATTTTTACTTCACAAATTAACTGTGAATTAACTTCTTATCATGGACAGAAATATTTTATTTCTTTCATTCATTTATTTTCCTTCTCCCTGGAGTTCATATTTCCATGAGGGGAAACCATAAGTATTATTTAGAAATATAGTTGTGATTGCTACAGTAGAATATTTAGACATGCCATAAGCTCATTATGATACTTGTGCACAAATTAAAAGCAAGAACTCCATCCAATGATTTATTAAGGTATCCACAATGACAGAGTCTTTAGAACTGATATTTGAAATCATGTCAGTTTCAAGCATTGTAACCTAATACAGAAGCTTCCATTCTTCACAGTCATTTAGATGTAGGGAATTAATTATATTGTCCTTTGTCTATGCAAATTGATATCCAGTTAATATTAGATTAACTACAGCCATCTGTCTCCACAACTTCCCTCTCAGCCACACCAACAACAATCAAATCTCCTACAACTGACCCCATCCCATTTGGTTCACAACCCCTGGTGATCACA
>JANHFM010002918.1:211341-223688 GCA_032468115.1 Grayia smithii
AATAAATAAATAAATAAATAAATAAATAAATAAATAAATAAATAAATAAGTATTTCTTGCATTATCAGTGCCATGCATTCTCTTTTCTCCTCATTTAATAATGGCTGATGGCAGAGAAGTCTTTGAAAATCCCAAACGATAACTCTCTTTATCGCCCACCACTCCAGCAACGAAGTGCTGGACACAACGCAAAAGCACACATGCTTTTCCTTTTTCAATTGCACACTGTTGCACTGATGACTTTTTTTGGGGGGGAGGCAGGTGAGGGGGGGCTAATATCGCCCAAAGGTCGAGAGAGAAGTCAGTGCGACATGCGATAAAACCACGGCAAATTTGTCTCGGGTCATTCAATTTCCTGGGGTCATTCACTGAAACGAAAGGACTCGAGGATCATGGAAAGAAAGTTTGATTTTAGGCAGTACATCCCAAATGTGTGATTGTGACTGTTGTGGTTCAGGTGCTGTTATTATTATTATAAACTTTTATTCATTAAACATGAAACTTGTCTTCGTTCCCACTGCCCTGTGCGCTCACACAGAGCTACGGTCCTCAGGGTGCCATCAGCCAGACAGTGTCGGTTGGTGACGCCGAGGGCGAGGGCGTTCTCTGTGGGCACACCGACCCTCTGGAATGGGTTACCTACCGGCCTCCGGACCACCCCTGACCTCCGCTCCTTCCGCCGGGACCTGAAGACGTGACTGTTCTAACAGATTGGCTGACGTGTTCGGGGTTGTAATGTTATTTATTTTAAAATGTTTTAGACAGTAATTTAAACTATTGTTTGATTGTTGTGGCTTTTTAATCCTTGTGAGCCACCCCGAGTCCTTTGGGAGAAGGGTGGCATATAAATTAAATTATAAATAAATTATAAAATTATAAACTCACTCAACTGAACATTTAAAATGTATCACAAATATTATTGACTGGCGTTGATGGTTGATACGGGTTGCTGCCAGCATCCTAGGTATCAACCAAGTACCATCTTAAGGTATACCATGTTCCAAGTAGCACATTTTTTTTGCAGTTCCACTGGTGTTATTGCAGGAAGCTGCAATTTCTTGATGTGTTTTGTAAAATTCTTGGACATGGTACCAAGTGCCCTGATGACACTGTTATTGATGGGTATCACACATGTTTCATCCTTAGCCATGTAGTTTCAGTGGCCAGGTTGCGATATTTCATGATTTTTTCAGGTTCCTTTTTTTCAACTATGACGTCTCCTGGTACAGTGATATCAATAAATTGTACGCTTAGGCCCTCTACAACCGTGATATCTAGCGTCTTGTGTTCCAAATTACAATCTGTATTTGAAAGTATTATTATTCTTATTTAAAACCCATTTTTCAAAAAATTGAGGGACAGTTGACTCATGTAACAGCAGCAATCAGGAGTCTCTGAATTGATTATGTGGTATAAGCATAATTGTGTGATCTGATGCTTTAAGGATGAGATCAAAAGGAATAGTCATGGGATGTTTAGCCAAACCAAACAAAAACTAAGTACAGGTAGTCCTTCTTTAACAACTGATTGCTTAGCAATCATTCAAAATTACAACAAAGTCCTCCAAAAAACAACTTACAACTCAATTCTAGCAACAAACGCATCTTGCACATTCCACAGTCACATGACTACTATGATTCACAAAAGTTTTTGTTTCTACTTTCTGGCTTTTTTGGAATGAATGGATACCTGTAACAGCCATGGGATTCACTTAACAAGTTGGAGCATTCATTTTACAACTGCCACATTCACTTAATGAATGCTGTAAAAAAAGGTCATCAAATCAGGTTAATTATGTGGGTGCTCCGATTTACGACTGTCCTGACTTATGGCAGAAATTCCCAGCTCCATTATGGTCATAAGTTGAAGGTTATTTGCCTAAAAGACCCTTGGTGGCGCAGTGGTTAGAATTTAGTATTGCAGGTTAACTCTGCTCACTGCCAGGAATTCGATCCTGACCGGCTCAAGGTTGACTTGGCTTCCATCTTTCCAAAATTGGTAAAACGAGGACACAGATTGTCGGGGGCAATATGCTGGCTCTGTAACCCACTTAGAGAGGGCTATAAAGCACTATGAAGCAGAATATAAGTATAAACGCTATTGCTAATGGTACCTGTAATTAATTAAAATGAAAGAAAAGACTTTTTTTTAAATTGAAACAATTTAACAAAAGAAACAATAAGAGTTTTCCTGCTTGTATTTAAGTTTGCCAGTATATTATCTACGGTACTAACATAATTCAGGATTATTTATTTTACTGTCAATATAATGGATATTTCTTTCTTAGATATACAGCCCCAATGATAGACCATAGAAACAAAAATGTATTGAAATAAACATTGAACAGAAATGAAATATATAGATTTATATCGAAAAATAAGGTCTTCTACAGACTAACATGATGGAACTACTACTTTAAAATGCTTCTCACTCTCAATATTTAATAATAGGAATGCCCAGGTCAAGAAAGAAGTTCCATCCATTATTTCTTCATCTCAGATAAGATTGATTGCTTAATTTTAGATGTTTTTATAGTGTTTATTTGGTATAAATTATAACAAAAAGAAATAAAAGATATCTCTTAATTTATGTCTGTCTGATTCCAAGGTTCTGCTCCCAATCCCAGCCGTGAAGTTTCTGGAGACATCATTATGTTTCGGGACATCCAGAGTGGCAGCAGTGGTGTATATCAATGCAACGCTTCTAATGAACATGGGTACCTGTTAGCCAATGCATTTGTTAGTGTGTTGGGTAAGCACTGAACAGGCAAAGTTCTCAGTTTTTTACCTATGTTAATACAGTCTAGTTTTAAGAACCTTTAAAATAATTTCCTTTTTTATACAATTGTTTTCTTATTAAATAATTTGGTTTTTCCCAGGAACTAATATCCATTATGGTTATTATTAAGCAATGAGTAAGATGGTTTGTTGAAAGACCTATTGTATTCTGCTCTACATATTACAATGGCTCAACTCAGAATGCAAA
Organism: Grayia smithii; assembly: GCA_032468115.1. Lineage (NCBI taxonomy): Eukaryota > Metazoa > Chordata > Lepidosauria > Squamata > Grayiidae > Grayia > Grayia smithii. The sequence goes on from JANHFM010002918.1 coordinate 214,327, forward strand.
GAAAGCTAAACTATGTTAAAATGTCATAGTTTACTGAAATAATAATCCCAACCACTGATTAAATTATGAGAAAATTTGTTAAGGTATACAGTTGTTTAGGATAACAAGTTGATTTAATATTTAAAATAAAAGGAAAGCTTTTCAAACATGAAAAGAAAATATACCTATATCAAATTGTTCTTGTTATGATTTAGTAGAACTGGAAATTGAATTGTTTAAAAGCATTAGAGCAGAATTTAATATCTATATTAGAATGTCTCCATTCATAATTCAGGTCAAAATGATCCATCTTTGTGCATTTTGATTTCTGGCATTTCTTAGCCTAATATAATACATGTACATATTAATTTATAGTAACAAAAAATACATCATTTCATTGATGTTTCCTTCAGAAGGAATATATACAGAGATGTATCTTTTTGGGAATAGCCCATGCTGAATTTTGTAGCACAGTCAAACATCAACACACGAAATGTTTGTGATGTTTTGTATCATGCCATAAACTGATTTATAATAATTTTTATGTCATAAAAATTTTTAATAAAATTTTCCAAGTTTCAACTCCAGGAATGTGGGTCCCAGAGTTTTGACATATTCTTTAAGTTATCCCATTTGAAGTACCTTGGTTAAAAAATTGTCTTATGATGCCCCATTTTTCCTAGTTAAAGATTAAGTAGCATATGGAATGTGTGTGTGTGTGTATGTGTATGCATATGTATATATATTATGTGTGTATATTTATACATACTCATATATATGTATGTATATATGTATATGTATACACACACACACACACACACACACAGAGGTATTATATCAGACTGTAAAATGCCATAGATGCACAAAGACGTATCATTTTCATTTGAATTATGAATGGAGGTATCATAAAAAGTCAAAATTGCAGAATAATAATAATAAATTAAATCTTCCCAATCCAGTCTTCATAGTCCCACCTGGGATATACTTTGAGGATTTTTTTTACTATGTCCTTGAATTTTTTCTATATAGAAAATACATCAAAGACCCTTTTATACTATACCTAGCATATGATCTCACACTTAATTAGATAGCAGTAGAGATTCCAACTATAGTTAGAGATTATATTTTATTTTAAAATAGATTCTTCCTTTTAGAATTGTCTTTGGTAGACAATTGGTCCTATCTTTGGTTTGGATTAATGAGTCATCTCCCTAGGGAGTTGTTAAACCTAAGTGTCTTTTTATTCCATTATAAATTAAGCCTAAATTCTTCTGTTCTTTTTTTATATATGTCCATGTGTCTATTCATTTAATGAGAGCTTTCCCTCTTGAACTGACTTGCTAAATACACAGGTTTATGCATTCTTATGCGAGACTGTTTCATTACCATCCTATCTAAAAACAAGTTTGGAAGGAATTTAATTGTGAGCTTATCAAAATGAGAACTTAAAAGTTGGAATTTTTCTGACTGTAGAATTGAGTAAAAGTTTAGATGAAATAGGTAAAAGGTCATTATTGTGAGAACAAGAAAGAATTGAAGGGAAAGCTTAAATCCAGGTTGTTTGCAATTTTTTTGTTTTGGTTTTTTGCTCTTTACCTAGAAAAGTTGTAATATTCGATGTACAAATATATGAAATAAGAATAGCCATGTAGGTTCCCCAGCTGTAGTGGGAAAGCACTGTAGTTCAATAAATCACAATCAACAAAGTATAATTTTTAAAAATAAAATGTTTGTAAATATTGTTTATGAAATATTTCATTACAGTTTTTGCCTTTAAAATACTTGAAAAGTGCAGGCAAAATCTAAGCAATCAAAAACTTAAATCTGAAAATTGAAACATTAGTATAGAATGTCTGTAGTAAAGCAAAATAACAGTGCTGACTGGTTCTACAGACAATGCCCTTTTGTCGTTTTAAGATGTTGTTCCTCGGATCCTCGTTCCTCGTAACCAGCTGATTAAAGTTATTCAGAACAATCGGACACTTCTTGACTGTCCATTCTTTGGATCCCCAATTCCCACATTACGATGGTAAGAATTTTATTATTAAGCCACAGCATCTTTTTAGTATATATCTGTTTTTTCCATTAATTATATATATTACTGTTAATAAATAAGACAGAAACATTTTTTTAAATTAGCAGATATCCAGGTTACAAATATGGCATTGGAAGGACAAGGTAGCCATTATTAAAAGTAGATATACTTGTCTTTATCTAGATTTATATATACTTCAAATAAATCAATAGACCAGCTGGACAAGGCTTTAGGGCATAGGATTGGGTGTCCAAAGTTTTGGCTTCTCCAGGCCATATCAAAAGAAGAATTGTCTTGGGCCATATATAAAATATATAATATAGTTAATGTACATAAATCATATAATAATGTTAACAGTTTATGATCTTGTGAGGCCACATCCAAGGCTTCGTGCAGACTGTGGGCCATGGGTTGTACACACACGGACACATACGGACACACACACGGACACACACCTGTTTTGGTGGTTAGGATATTGAATATTTAAACTAATTTATTCTTGTTTCATGAGGTTTAAGAATGGCCAGGGAAGTACACTGCATGGTGGCAACTATAAAGCACATGAGAATGGAACTTTAGAAATCATCAGGGCTCGGAAAGAAGACCAGGGAACTTACACCTGTGTGGCTACCAATCTTTTGGGCAAAGCACAGAACCAGGTTCGTTTGGAAATAAAAGGTAAGGTGGCTTCTGCTTCAGTAAACCACAGGTATTTTCCAAATAGTGGGGAGAGATGTGGTTTCCATCAATAGCATATATCCTATTCATAAAGAAGGTGTGATGTTTTAGTGAAGCTTAGATTACATTTAAATGGACTTCTTCAATCTTAAATTCTGTAAACCTTTGCTAAGTGTTCAACATAAGACCAAAGACCCTCAAACCTGCAAAAGATGACCTAATACCCTGCAAGCTAAAAACAATTTCCATTCTATTTATCTAAACATTATGAAGGGTTTCTTGAGCTTGACAACAGAGATAGAAATGTCAGAAGCTTCAGCTCGAAGAGGAACCTGTCATTCAGCCTTGTTTCATTATCCACTTCATGGATGCCCATGAGAAAATAAAAGGAATTCAGAAAAGGAAGGAGAAGCAGCAGGAAAATATAAAGAAAGATGAGAGAGTGGTTCAAACACTGATTACAGGAAAACAAACCAAAAGAAAAAACTGAAGAAAAATTATTTGCACTGCATCTTCCTTAAAACATTTTTATGAGCAGATGCTGTGAACTGCAGAGAAGAATTATGCAACAACAACAATAAAGAATTTTTGCTGATTTATCTGAAAGATTGTTTATACATTGGTTGTGTCCTTGTCAAACCAATTTGAGGTGAAACCTATTGCCTTCTGTGGGGCTGAATCTCTTGAGCTGAATTACACCTCCAAGGTACTAGGGTGTGCATTAAAATGTGTCTGGTGAATACAAGAAGGATTACAGGGCCTAAGAATGGGTAAATATCAGTAAAAATAAATGACAGAAATGGAGGTGTTTCCAGATTTATTATTCCTTGATGAATAAAGCAATAGTAGACAATATCAGTGTTACATTCTTTTATTAGATTCTGTTTCCTAGTGCTTAAATTAGCCTCCCCAATTCCATTCCCTTCAAACATCTTGAAGTAACTAGTTTGAGGACTTCAGATAAATTAAATAGTTCACTAATAATAATCCTAGGCTACTACCTAACTCTTTGCAGATCCCACAAGGATCATAGAGGGACCCAAAGATGCTATACCAAAGAAAGGTTCCACAATTCACTTAGTGTGCCAGACAAGACATGACGCCACATTACGACTTACAGTTACCTGGCTTAAAGATGATATTCCTGTCTACTTTGGAAACAGGTCTGTTTCATCTTTCTTTTATTAGATGATATATTTCTCAAAATTTTAGCCTGTTCAGCTTCTTTAGGATACAAGTAATTATTATAGAATTTTCCCATTTTGATTGTGAGAATTACATCTATTGCTATTTGAAAGAGGAGTAAATTGATGATGGAAAAAAATTGTAATAGCAAAAGCCAGGTTTTGTATACAGAAATAGAAGGAGAAATAAATAACTGAAAAAAATGTTTGATATCTCTTGTTAAAAATTATGTTCTAAAACTAATGATGTTTTTTTCACCAGAAGTTACTGATTTTTTACTTGCTCATTTAAAAAAACCACTTTTGAAAAAACAATGTTTATATGTATGTATGTGTGTGTGTGTGTGTATATATATATATATATATATATATTCTTTTTTAATACTACATTTTTGATGTCTTCGATTTTATCTTAGTCATTTAAAATGGAGAATGTACCGGTATATATTTCTCTCCAAAACAGTATAATATATTTCTAGACTGAGCTTGTTGGTTTGTAACTTTAAAACTAAATCATATAATTTTTTTAAAAAGTTATCTACTTGGTAAAAAATTTAGTACTTTCCTTTTTAAATTCTCAGAAGTTTAGTATCCTTGATTAAACTTAATGAGCTTTTATTTATCAGGCTAATACTGTTTTCAAATCATAAAAAAAAATCTCAGAAAACATACCAACAGAATTAATTCAGTGTGCCAGATTCCCTTGAAGTATGATCTGTTAGGTATGTCTCTGTTTAGTATTCCAAGCATAGCAGCATTTGGAAATGGATCAAAAAAGCAGTTTATAAATTAATGTCTACAAAAATACCAAAATAAACTAAATTAAACCTATTGTATGGGTATGTGCATGCACATTCACTCATATATGTGCCTGTGAGTTAAACATGCTAATTTTTAAATCATAAACTTAAAAATATATATATACATATAAATCATAATTTTAAACCTTTTTTCAGAGACTGCCAAAATGTCTCCCAAAGATGATTTTTACAAAGTTATTCCATTAGTGACTCTGGAGTTGCATCCTGCATCCAGAATCATTGATGTCTTTCAAAACATCGACCTCTAATTACACTAAAAAAAAATATTTTTACACTAAAATTTCAGAGATGAGGTTTCCAAAATAAAGTATGATTTTCCATCATTTGGACTAAAACAAAACCTGTTGTAAAAGTAAAAAAAAAATCTATCTGCTCACTTCCCCAAATGAGACAATCTAATTCTCACTTGGAGATACAGTATGTTTCACCTCGTATGTGCATTGTTTAGCCCTCTGCAATCAGTTCAGATAAGAGTACAGTAATAGCCAACTGTTAAAACGTTCTCAACAAATAGTTATTAGACATCCAGTGAAATCAAAACTAGAGACCCTCAAGGATTTTGTTCAAATCATATTTTTAAATAAATCAACTTGAGATGCACATCCTTGACTGATAAGAAAAGAAAATAATTTAAAGTTAATTATTTTGTTTTTCTAATTTTATAAGACTTTTCTTGGTTCAAGAAACCAATTTATAATATGTTATAGTATATTATTTAATTTCTACCTTGCTTTTACAAAAGTATACAGTAATAGACACATCAGTAGCTGTCATTCATGCTTTTCTAAGAGAGGTGTGTTCCCATAGTGTTTTTACTTGTAATGTTTCTGCATTGAAAGGATGAAGAAAGAAGAAGATGGTTTGACTATACATGGAGTATCAGAAAAAGATCAAGGATATTATACCTGTGTGGCTAGCACTGAACTAGACAAGGATACTGCCAGAGCTCATCTCACTGTTCTTGGTAAATCTTTCTTTCAAATTTCTTGAATTTGAGGTGCATTCTAAGTATCGTAGACAACTTATTTAGGAAAAAGTTATGACTTGTTTCTCTGGATTATAGAAGATGGAATATACAGCAAAAAAGAAACAATCTTAAAAATAGAATATTCTATTAACCATGTTCAACTGGCTGACCTATTTTCATTATTTACTGCTTTAAAATAATCCTGCTTGTACACAATAATTATGAGTCCTAATGGTGAAAGACGAAGATGTGTCTCTCAAAGCTGATCAAACACAGTAATTTCTTTATATTTCAGTCTTCTCTGTAAGGTAGTGAAGAGATGCAAAAAATAATTTAAATACCAGTATGTTTAGGAGTCTCTTCAACATACTAGTTTGATTTGAAACTTGATTTAAAATATGGGTTAGTCATACTTTTCCCTTTGTACCACTTTTTTTTGTACAACTCTTTGTCTTTGTACAAGGGTTTGGAGATGTGCATGCACATTTATTTGACATGTACCCTTTTACCTAAACAGACTGATACCAAAGGAATACATATACTTCATCTCTCTCTCTCTCTTCCTCATCCTTATCCCTTTTAGCAATTCAGCACATGTTGCTGAGTTCCCACTCTCATTATCAGAAGGATGTAAGTTATGTTGTTCCCACCAGCCAGATGATCAGACGATCTGTTACTGATTAGAGGCCAGGTTGCTTGGTTTTGTGCCACAGGAAACCCGCAATCTGTTTTCTGTCAACCAAATGAATGAACTTTGATTGCAGTTTGTTCACCCATGGTTTAAAAGCTATACTATAACCCTTCAATTAAGTATGTTTAACTATTGACCCTAACTCTCTAAACAGCTAATATCTTACTTTGCAGCTCCTTCTTCTGTTAACCGTATGACCCCACCCCCAGGTAATCAGTACTAATCTATAAATCTCTTTGTATTTTTTTCTTTTGTTGCTGCTTAGTCATTGCAATAACTTTAATAACTGAAAGTATAACTTGGGTTGGGCTACTCATCCCTCAGCAGTAGTCATACGTGCCATAAGTGGGAAGAGGTCTTGAAATCTGTTGTACAGCTTGTTGCATAGAATGTAAAAGTAAATGAATCTACTACTAGGAGTCATTAAACTACAGCTTAGTTTAGGCTACTAGGATGAATGCACAGTTCTGATATTGACAATGATTTTCCTCTCTTCCCTGTATGAATGTTTGCATTTACTTTAAGTTTCCTTCTTGGTAGCATGGAGATGACAAATATTTATCATCCTTTTCAATCCATAGATTTTGCTGGATCGCCAAAGCTTTCTTGCCAAACGCAGGTGTGGGGGGATGTTTGTGAAAATTGTTGCAGTATGAAGAAATTGCCTGCTTCCCATGCTAGAGCTGGATTCAGAAAGGGCTATTAGTGGCATTTTTAGAATCTGCAAAAATTCAGATTATTTTGTAGTTGGAACATGCCACATTTTGAAATTGTTTCAAAGTTTGAGCCACACAGACTCAGGTTCAAAACACCAAGTGTTTCAAATGAAAAAACAATTCCAAAATGCTTAAAACATCCCCTTTGGGGTAAAAAAAATGACATGTTTCAAATTTGAAACAGTTTTAATTCAAAATGTTTGAATTGTTTCAAAATGTTTGAACTTTATCCCTATACAGTTGATAAAGAGAAATGCAACACAACCAGATGGGCAGACCCCAAATGATGCTAGAATAATATAGTGTTTTTTCCAATTTTCTTCTGTACTTCCATGAATCAGAGTAACAATCCCTAAATATTCTTACCTATTATTTTTCTAAAATCTATAATTCCCTCTAAACAATTGTTTCTAAAATCCTTACTCTGATGGTAGAGAGCCTTCAGCCTTGTTAATCCATGCCACAGAATGATATAAGATTTGAAACAAAGAATGGATTGTGGTATTTCAAGGTTGCCAGGTGGATGCCATTTTGCACTATTCACCTATAAAATTCTCCCTGCAAAGAAAAAAAAGTAGCATATCCTGGAGAATTGTCTTCTCAGACTGCTTTTTATGTGTGAGAGAATTCTATACTTTAATAATTCAGTATCAGTCTAAAGTAGTACCACTTGTTTTAATATCCAGTTCCATCTTCTTCTGTGACAAGTTTAGACTTGACCTTATTACCATGTACAACATAGAGACATGAACCTTAATGGAAAGCCTAAAAGGACTGGGACCTTCACTACTGATCAGAGAAACCTATATTTTGCATATTGTTTTGCTGGTAGCACGTCCAGAACGTCCCCGTGACCTTGAACTAACAGACCTTGCTGAAAGGAGTGTGCGGTTAACTTGGATTCCTGGTGATGACAATAACAGTCCAATCACAGGTGAGTGAAATGATACCATTCATGCTTTGTTCATTGTTTGAATTTCAAGATAAGCCTACTTACCAGTAATTACATTGCAAATTAGGGGGTCCCACATTTCTGTCTTCTAGATTATATTGTGGAATTTGAGGAAGATAAATTCCAACCTGGAACTTGGCATAACCATTCCCGTTACCCAGGAAATGTGAACTCCGCCGTCTTGCGCCTTGCACCATATGTCAACTATCAGTTCCGAGTAATAGCTGTGAATGATGTAGGAAGCAGTTATCCCAGTCTGCCTTCTGAACGATACCATACAAATGGGGCACGTAAGTGCTAACTGGCTTGAATTCATGTATACCCTTAAAATGAAAAGAAAGCTTGGAAAAAGTTTGTAATGACAATGCAGACACAAACATGGACAGATGCCGCAAGTGGCAAATACTCCTGGGAAAGAAGCACACTTACAAATATATTGCTCTATTACTGAAAACTAATGTATGCAATTGTTCTGTTCTGAATCTATTGATTCAGCAGTCTACCAAGTATCTTCATGCTGATCAGTTTTCAGATTATAATATCATCAAGTGCACACTTGGAATTTGAGGTTTAGCATGTGAAACAATAAAATATTCCAAATCTCAAATAATACAGATAGATTTTCCTCATCAAACTCACCCCATTTTGTACTGTACTACATTTTCAAATTATTAAATACCTGGAGATAATGGCTATCAGCACTGTAGTAGCAGAAATGATTGCCTAACTTATTCTTTTATTAAAATCAACTTATAATGTCTACTTGACTGGCTTCTGGATTTTATGTGTAATTAAAAATATGTGGGTCTTGTAAATGTATCAGCATTGTATTCTGGATTTTCTGTCTATAAACATGGGATATTGCTTAAAAAGATAGAGACAAATATTATTGCTCAGTATTTACCTTTATTTCAGGCCCTGAATTTAACCCTTCAGGAGTTAAAGGATCAGGAACAGCAAAAAATAATATGGTTATATCATGGATGGTGAGTTATCCTGAAAGAAGTTACTTGTTTATAACATATACATTTATACCATACGTTATCCTCAGTCCAAGGTTTTTCTACGAAGTGTGGTATTAGAACATATTACAGAGAATAATGGCACAAAGGAGCATCAGAATATATTGTTCTAGGCTTTATATGCTTTACAACATAGACTTACTCCTGGAGGTGAAAATAGTCACAACTGGAAAAGATTCTGAAACACCTGGAGATTTTTTTCTTCTTCTTCTTCTAGCTCCATAGCCCTGTTGTAAATTATTATTTATTTATTTATTTATTTATTATATTTATATGCCGCCCATCTCCCAAAGGACTCTGGGCGGCTCACAATACTA
>JANHFM010002918.1:228245-246227 GCA_032468115.1 Grayia smithii
CAGCTGATCATTGGAGCTACTGGTTCATCAGAACCGTTCTTAACCGGCTGAATTCCACATCTGCTAATAAGCTAAAGCAACAGTTTAGGCTCCAGATTCCATGACAACTCCTAAATAAACAAAATCCCTGGTACCTCCCTCAAAGTTGCTGACAAGCTGTACTTTTTAATATGATAAAAGAGGAACAGTACTAACAGTACATGGAAGTATTTGTATTCAACGTATTCAGTTAATATGATTAAAATATTTAACTTAAGTTTATTCAGGTTCCCACCCATTCCTAGTCCTACCTGGTTTTTGAAGTACAGCTCCTGGCCCCTACTCCATGATTAAATGCAGCCCTCAGATGAAAAAAAGATATGAATTCATCTCATAGAGTATGTACTTTAGAATGGGGGAAAGGATTGGTTCAGACAAGAAACCCTGCATTATATGGCCATATATCTTGGAAGCAGTGAAAAAGATAAAGTGTTGTTATAGGCCTTATTTCAAAAAAGCATATTAATTCAATGTAGAATATGCAGTCCTTCAAATAATCCTGGCATCCTTAAATGTTGCTTTAATGCAGTGAATGGGAATTAAAGGATGGGAGAGAAGCTAGCATTGGCATTTATGTGTCCTGCTTCAAAGATTTCTTTATCTATTTTTCAGATTTCTATGTCACAAAAAAGTACTAACAAATAAATATATTGGGTCTAGTTCAACTTTGAGATATGTTATATTGCTTTTTGTGCAAAGAGCGATATAACACATCTCAACAATTAAGCTACAGTATTGTTTTTGGTATTCATGAATTAACCTTTAATGTAACATTCAAAATGATCATAGGTATAGCACCCTTTTGCCATTTGTTTAAGCAGTCCCTATTTTTTCTGGTTTCTGCAAAAACCTGGAAAAAGTTGGTTGCATTAACTTTATGAATCCTGAAATCAACTGCACATTTTTTTAGGCTCCTACAGAAGCCCAATAAATTGGACTACTTCAAAGATTTAAAGAGAGCTATTTTGTTTTTTGTGAAGTTGTAAGAACGTCTGAACTTTCAAAATTTGTACGGTTCTAATTCAGACAATTTCTCATGTGGCAAATAAGAGTGTTAATTTGCCTTGCAGAATATTGCTATATTTTTAAAATGATTTATTCTTTCAATGTTGTGGATATTTGACCTGGTTCATTTCTTGTGAAAATTTAAGAAATGATTCTAAGTCTGAGGACAGGAATTATATACAGTCTTCTATATACAGTACATCCCTTACTTAAATGAAGTCTATCCATTGCAATCTCAGCAGTGTATTTGGTCAGGATAGGTGAGAAATACCTTAAACCTGAAGAATTCTAGCACATCACATTCCTTTAATACAGTTAGAACAATTAATTAGAGGAACAACTTGCCACCCAGAGTTGTAGGTGCTCCAACACTGGAGGTTTTTAAGAAGAGATTAGACAACTGTTTGTCTGAAATGGTACAGGGGCCTGAGCAAGGGGTTGGACTACAAGACTTCTAAGCAGTGGTACTATTCCGCTGGTTCTATCCGGTTTGGGTGAACCGGTAGCGGTGGCTGTGGGAGGCTCTGTCCACCCACCCAGATGTCATCACATCCTGTTTTTGATGCTCTGCGCATGTGCAGAAGGCTGTGTGCATGCGCAGAGGTGGCACACGTGCTCACATTTGCGAAACGGGAGCAAAGGTAAGTGAACTCCACCGCTGCCTCCAAGATACCTTCCAACTCTGTTATTTTGTTAATAGATTGATCACTTTCCCCTTTTTCCTTTATGTACTGTATATAGAATAGAATAGAATAGAATAGAATAGAATAGAATAGAATAGAATAGAATAGAATTCTTTACTGGCCAAGTGTGATTGGACACACAAGGAATTTGTCTTGGTGCATACTCTCTTGGTGTTTTAGTTACAATCCCTTCCACAAAGTGTTTTCTAGATAGTCCAGGAGTATAATTCAATCAATCAATCAGAACAGAGATGGAAGAGACCTTGGAGGTCTTCAATCCCAACCCCTTGCTCAAGGAGGAGACTCTACCATTTCAGATGAGTGACTGTCCAGTCTCTTCTTAAAATCCTTTCAGAATTCACAATGATTTTCGCTGAGAAATCCAGAAATTGTAGCCCCAAATGTTGGAGAAGAGTACATATGCACTAATTATAATTAAAGCAGATGTAGGTTTTGACTGCAAATAGGGTATATTAGAACAATATTCTCCTTGGGCTCAGTGCTGAATGTTGGGGGAGGCAGGTTTCAAGACTTGACAGTCAAATTAATTTTAGTTTTTGTCAGGAAGAAAGCTGCAGTGATTTAGCGTTGCTCGTTTTAATATTTTGATGAATTTTTGCAGCCTTACCTCATTCAACATGATACATTTTAATTCAGCTTTGGACTTATAAGATTGGGTGTTCTTTGCTTCAAAGCTTCATAGTCTCATTTTCCCAAAGTTTAGTATAATTTTTCTTTATAAAATGTTACATTTTTTAAAATCTTACTTTCATGCAAATACTACTGTAGTATTTCAAAATGTTTTTTCTGCCATCTGAAGGCAAAATTATACATTCAAAAAGTAAAGAATTAATGAAACATTGTACGAAACATCATAATTTAGCCAAACATATCCATACTCCATGCTGTATCATCTATGTATCATCAATGAACCATCTGATCATTGATTGGTTTGGAACAAAAGGGCAGTTCAGAGTAGCTGCTATGCTGTACACCACTTCAGCTGATAATATAGAACTGGCTTCTTTCTTCATTCTGAATTTCCTGAATTTGACTTCTTGTTGTGAATAAGAAAAGCAGCTTCCGGATGGTGTCCCAACTTTTGTGTCATCCCTCATGTGCATTTGGCATGTTTTATTAATCAATACGTGAAATTCTATTTTGGCCTAATCAGAATTTAATAAATGTGCTAATTGAATAATGATCTCCCAAAACAATAGCAAATGGACTTTATCCTGATGATTGTGTTTTAAAACTTTTTAAAAATCAGCTTTTGTCAAATTAACAAAAAACAACAGACAAATAAAAAACCAATGTTAAAAGCCCTGTTGGAACTGTGGCAATGGCATAGTCTTTACCCTAGCTTTCTCTTACCCTGGTTTCTCAGATGGATTGGGAGTTTAGCTTCCAGAATACCCAGACATCAAAACCAGTTAGTTAAAACACCAGGTGAGAGAAATCTATTCTAATACATTTTCCAATCTGAACACTTTCTTTCACAGGATATTCTTTTTGCATCTTTTTCTTCCCATACCATTTATATCTCAAAATTAATGGACTCTTAATAGCCACAAGTGAACTTGGACAGACAACATTTTGTGCCAAACTATGAAGTCATCAGTGAGAGGAAGGAAGAATGAACATTATGAAGGCTGAAATTCTGGTCTAGTTTTAGGGGCAGGGGAAAGAGGTTGTTCTTAACCTTGTAGCGTGACTTTATGTTGTCAGTCTCCTTCTTCCTTGTGGAATGACTTTTGCACTTGAGCTAATTCTTGTGTGAAAGCTGAAAATGCGCAGGTATATTTTTAATAACGCCAAAACAAGAGAAGCTTTATTTGCCTTACCTGTTTCTTGAAGGCTTATTACTGGAGAGAAAGTAGTTTGCTGAAGAATCTATGGGTCTCTAAGAAAAAGCAGTCTATGGGTTTTATTGGAGACCGGACACGGGGCATAGTGTCCCGGCTGTTTCCTTACAGCAACTACAAATTGGAAATGGTTGTAGTCAACGGGAGAGGAGATGGGCCTCGGAGTGAAATTCTGGAATTCACAACACCTGAAGGAGGTAGGTTCCTCCCTAATATTTAGACCGCTTTGGCGCATCTATCATTTTCTTGTGTGAAACATGAAGATAAGGAGGAATTTCTATTAGCCCAATATGGTGGAATAAGTAATAGGTCCTGTATAGTCTATTGTAGAGCTACTATTCAAAAATTATAAGATGGGAGCAAAGACAAATTGAAAGCTCTATCTCTTTGTTGCCTTTCTAGTAGTCATCTAGATTTTTGATTTGCACGTCCCTGATCTGTGCATATGCTTCAAAGTCATCATACTTGGTGGGCCCTGTGTTAAGTAAGAAAGTGACTAATATTTTGATATAATTACAGTGATTCCTAAAGTAATTGAACTGCACATAGGGTAGAAATACTTTAGTACTTTTAGTCAAGAAATCCATCTGGTGATATCTCTTGAAAAGTGAAATCTTAGGATAAAATAACATCTGTTTTTCCAGGGGAATAAAGCACTGTTGCAGAACAGATTCTGCCTCATCTTTACTGTCCTCTCAGGCCTACAAAATGAAAGCTTTGAAAACAAAGAAAAAGAGAAGTTCTACCGTAGAAGGAGTCTGCCTATATCATGTCAGATATGATTATTATTAAATTTATATGTTAGCCCTTTTATCAGTAAGGTGACTTTGGGCAGCAGTTCCCCTCCAGAGCTCTTTGAATTTGATTACTCGACAAGTAATCTAGTAATCCATTATTCTCAGTAATAAACTATTTAATGCATCAGATAGAAGACTAAGCTAAAGCTGCTATTGTATGGTCGTATATTCTTATGATACAATCTGACACTCTTCTTTAGGGACCAACAGAGATTGTCCATCTGGTTCAGGGGACTGTTGCAAAATTCCAGAAGTGGCTCAGCCCATGTTGGATTTTTCCAGAAGCTGCCCATTCTGACTCAGAGCTAAATATAGAGTGAAAATTGGAAAAGGACACTTCCCCCATAAGGAAAAACATAAACAGCTCTAACTAGTTTTCAGCTGAAAGAGAGAGGATTTGTAGGACAACCACATATTTCTAATTGAATGTACAATTTTAATAGAAATTAGTAGTTTGGAAAATGTACAACAATTTTAGCCATTTTTATGCTGAATATTTGCGCCTAACTTTAGGCTAATAGGTTGTAGAAATGAAAGGGTTGTTGAATGCTTCTTCCTGAATATGATGAAGCTTACTCTATGAACAGAGACAGATTTATATGGAATTTACCTATGGACTTTCTCATTAAATAAATCAGTCACTAGACTATGTAAGCTCAGAAAAGACTATCACACAACTAATCAGGACAAGAGAATGATTCTTATATAGAAAGCTATGTTATGAAACAAACTAATGGACAATCTATTCCAGAATGTCTCCTATATCACTTAAAAGATTGACACAGTTACCCTAATAGCAAGGATCAGTCTCACTGAAGGGAGACTTGGTAGAGAATCAGGAAGATTATCTTGTGAGAATTAGACAAAAATCATTATATAAGAAAAGAGTCCTAGGAAATAAGATGATAATGGAAGAGAGTTAGGAAAGTTCCTCTTTGATTCCTTGGAGTATAGGAAGGGAACAGTAAAGCACAATTAGCCTACAACATTCTGTTGTTATAATCTATCTCAATGTATAGTTCTAATCTTCCTGTGGAATCTGTTTCCTACTTTGGTTTACCCAGAGGGCTAACATCAATCTTGCCAAGACTTTTCAGCTGTGCTCAGTGACAGCAGTCTCTTTCTAACATATCCCATTGCTTCATTTTGGCATCATCATGAATGGCTTTTCAAAGTGATTAGCTTGAGTTCATCAGACATGTCAAAAATAAAAAGTGACCTTTATTGCTCAATATTGATTATCATAATTCCTATTCTGATAGGTTTTTATGTTCATCTTAAGAAACAGAGTTGGCCTCATTATAGAAAGGATAAATCTTCAGCTTAAATAGATGGATGTGATAAAAGCTGCTTACCCAACTGATTAACTCTATAGTTCTAAATGGGAGATAAGAAGTTTGGCTTTTGAGCTCAACATAATTTATAGCTGACAATTTCATCATTGTTACTATTTAGGCCATTAGCACAGCCTACACTGATATTACATCCACTGCATGGTTATATATGAAGGCAGAAATAAAACAATACCCTTTGCAGAAGGTTCAGACTGTATTCATTAAAACCACATGGAAACTCTGATGTGGTTTTAATAAAATTCCGTTTATGCCATCTGTACTAAATATTCCTATGTGCATCGCCTACATTTTAGATTTTGTTACCTGATATATTTTTTTCCTCCCTTCTCTCTCCAAAACTATATTTCACAAGTACCCAGTGCCCCAAGGTATTTCCGAATTCGTCAGCCAAACTTGGAAACCGTCACCTTGGAATGGGAACATCCTGAACATCCCAATGGCATTCTTATTGGATACACTCTTAGATACCAAGCCTGTATGTCCCATGCTCATTTTTCTGGTTGTTTTGCTTTTATAATTTTATTAATCAGTCTTTCAGGGTTGAATCAGTGGTGAAATCCAAATTTTTTTACTACCGGTTCTATGAGCGTGGCTTGGTGGACGTGGTGTGGCTTGGTGGGTGAGGCAGAGGAAGGATACTGCAAAATCTCCATTCTCACCCCACTCCAGGGGAAGGATACTGCAAAATCTTCATTCCCACACTACTCTGGAGCCAGCCAGAGGTGGTCTTTGCCTGTCCTCCGAACTGCTCAAAATTTCCGCTACCGGTTCTCCAGAACCTGTTGGATTTCACCCCTGGGTTGAATCCTAATGCCATAGTGGGAGTCGTGAGGAAACATTTCTCTGTGGAATGTTTTCTTAACTTGTAATTTTCAAGTCTGTTAAAAGTTGCTTACTTAAAAGGTATCTTCAAAAATGTGTCTCATTTGTCTTTCAAAACAAGTGACTTCCTAAAACGTCTTGCTCCTGTTAGGAGCAAATTTCATATTTGTCCAAAGAATTCTTTATACATTAACAAATTCCTTGAAGATTCATACATATCTAATATAAGCTTCTGGCATAATAGTTATTATTTAGTTTTTCTCACATTTTCCAGTACTTTTTTTATTATTATTATTTTAAATGACTTTCATCTGCATTATCTTAACAAAAGTCAGGGCCTCTGTTGGGTGCTATCTTAGGATAAGAGTTGGGCAAATGTGTAGGTGAGCATTTTTCTGAAAACAAGACTGAAGCATACACAGCCTGCCTCTCTCTTCAGTTAACGGATCCAAAACTGGCAGAACAATGGTAGAGGTCTTCTCTCCTAATCAGACAAAGTTTTTACTTCAGAGGACGGATCCTATCTCACGCTACAGGTTCAATCTGCGTGGCAGGACACAGATTGGAGAAGGTGAGCCTGCCACAGGGGAATCTCCAATTCCACTGAATGAAGGTAAGTAATGTGGATGCAGATGCAGCTCTTCGGTGTGAGAGATGTGGAGCTGGAGGTGTGAGTGGTGTTGAAAGCTTCTTGTAATATATAGGTGGCAGTTGATACATTGATATGTGAAGTTTGGTTCTGGTATGTTGTGGGCATGAATCTTGCCCAACCATTTCCTTAGTTTCTAAAATTTTCTGCACGTTACTAAATAAATGCTTGAGACAATAAATTATGAAGTTTTCAAGCGACTTAACTGAGCATTTTAAATAATGCAACTAATAAGATAAGGAGTAGGAGACCAGGATTGTGCTGATTAGTTTCCCCCAACACTTACCCAAGGAGTAGATGCAACAATGCAGAGAACAGGCCTTACTCCATACACTGTTCACTGGCATGATTTAGAATGACCAAACAGAACTTTGACTACTGTCTACAATAATTATGGCCATGACTGAGATGATAGGAAATGCAAGTGCTTGATGTTTCTTTTGCAATTGAGTCTTTTATGAAATAAGGTACATGTTGGTAATGGAATTCACAATAGAGTTAATAATAATCCATAGATCCTGTTTGCTGCTGTATTGTTCTTATTGCTCTGATTTCAAAAGACTCGGTGTACAGTTGAAGATTTCAAGTGATTGCCTGCTACTGTTCCTTGGTGAAATGATTGGACAGAAGTCATTTTTCCTGCTGCAATAAAATCAGCTTTTTGTAAAATAGGTTTAAGCGACTTTGAGTTTCCAAAGAATAGCTCAATAAATCCTAAGGGGTCTGTATCTAAATTCTTTCAGTTTTATATTATATCCAGCTTTTAACTCTTTCCCAATGCAAGGGCAGGAGAGTAACATTTGAATAACCTTTATTTTTCATCACTTGTGTTTAAATGAAGTTAATATAGTTCGTAGCTAATTTTTATATAGAAACATAGACCAACATATTGGCATTCTATTATGCTTTACTGTATTAAATTTTGCATTTATACATAAGGAGGGTATATTGTTTTAATACTTAAAATAAGTGAGTTGCAAAAGAAAGCAGTTTAAATAATAAAATAATCCTTTGAAGTTCTTAAAAAATGGACAATTGTGATCCTACAATATTTGTTTAAAAGGTTGTTTTGAGTTGTACTCCTTATTTTAGACAATATCACTCATTTTCTGACTTCATTTTTTTCAATATTCATTTATGACATAATGCTATCAAACATTAACACATTTTAAAACATACCAACATTCCACTATATATATATTTTGTATTATGTATATCATTTTACTAGACGTCTTCATTTATGGCAATTTGTTATCCCTTCAATACGATGAAAGTATTCTTCCCCCTTCCTTGGGGATTGCTTGATAGGCTTATCATTTTTCTTTTGTCATAACCGTCATTTATATTTTAGGTAATATTCTATGTTACTATTTTTATAATTTTTATCTAACCAGTCTCTAGTATTCTGCCTCCTATACTTTGCTTTTGGTGTGATTAGCAGTGGTCTTCATCTTTGACTGGTAACGTTTACAGTGTTGTGTGGCAAATCCATTTTGTAAGCTAAAAATGTAAGTTACTCTTAACAACTAATGGGTTGGGGGCGGGTGAGGAGAGCATCTGAGACGATGGTGCATGGTAGTGAAGGAACATCTGCAAAAAACGTCTAGCCAGAATTTTCAGTCTTTGGGGTAGGGGGTGTTTGAGAATTGTTTTGTTGTTTTTCAGTGAATTGGTTGTGTTAAGCCTTTTGAAGTATTAATATACATATATAAAGTGCTAAAAGTAAAAAAAAGTATGTAATTTGGTGGCTGAAGAGTTTTGGGAGAACTGGAAACTACAAAACAAGGGAGACTCATTCAGGCAACAGTTGCTCCAGTCTACTTTATGAAATCCTTGGTTAGAGAAGCAAGGCACCACAAGTTCTGCTTCCATCTGAAATAGATCCAGAGTTTTTGAACCTTATAATATTGTGACAGTAATAACAAGCAAGCATCTGGATTGTATATGTTGCTATGAGAAAGACAATCCAACCTAAACAGTTTATGCAACAAATCTGATAATAAAAATCTCCCCCCCCCCTTAGAATCATATTGTAAGGTTTAGTTTGAAAGGGATCTCGGAGATCATCTAGTGTGATCCTTGCTCAGTGCAGGAATCTACTACTATTATATTCTCAATAGATTACCATCTAGCCCAGTGATGACAAACCTTTTTGGCACCAAGTACCAAAAAGGAGCGCACACGTGTCTGCTCAAATGGGCCGCAACTCGGAAGAGGACTGCCCAGGGCACATGTGTGCACCCAAAAATGAACTTCTGGTTACCGGCACACATATGCACACCAGCCAGCTAGCCTTCTGGGTTTCTGGCATGCATGCGTGCGACATTCAGCTGGCCGGCACACATGATCACACAGGAAAACGGAAGACCAGCTCATATATATACATATATACATACAAATATATATACACACACATACACACATATATATATATACACAATCTCCTCCATAACAGACAAACTAAGAATGCATTATTGCTCTTTCCCAGCACCCTTGTAGTCAACAGATGACCCTCAGGAGGAAAAAGTCACAACTTCTAGATTCATGGTAGAATAAAACACCCTTTGTGAAAAAATTGTCAAACTAAGTGAAAGTTCAACAGCCCTCAGGAAAGTCAAAACAAAACAAAGCTTGCTCTTAACATTCTTCATGTTTCCAGGAAGATCTCAATTTCTGTTCAGGCCTGTGCTTTATATAATTAATTGTTGCTTTTTATTTTCCACATTTATTGTAAAATGTGGGAAAAATCATTCCATTGAATAGACATTTGAAACATGAATTGCTTCACATTTGTCATTGAGCAGACAACTGCTCAACGTATTTTAGATATATTTCTTGCCAATCATTTCTACCCAAAGTATTTTCTCTTGTGCAGGAGAAAAATGTATAATTTGGTAGGCAATGAATGGGAATTACTTTGCAAACTGGATTTTGTGTTGCTCTCTGCTGTCATTTGATACACTAAACTTGTATTTTTCTTAAAAATTAAAGATCCATAGATGATAAAAATCCAAGAATTTCATTACTGTATTAGAATTAGTATTAAAATACTGATCTATTTTTTATAAAAGCTTTAATCCTGAACCTGTTAGACGTTGATAGCTATTGTATTTAAAACTTTGTCAGTAATCTGAATGTGTCTGTCAGTCATAACATACAACCATTGCAAATGTGTTTGTAATTATTTCTGGAGATGATAAGTATAGCAGCTGCAGTTAAATATAACAAACCACGGTCTATCAGTCCAAAAAGGAACTGAAGCAATTTTCTCTGCCTCACGTACAACTGTACCTTCCTTTGTCTTCATGTATATAAAAGGGAAATTTTCCAAGAAAACATTGTGTACCAGTTATGATTTACATTGGCTATACTTTAAAACTGAATCTGGATTCAAAGCCAGTGTGGTGCTATTTGAGGATCCTATTTTAATACAACATTTTGACTGTAACAACTTGTTTGCTACAAGTTGTAGCAAGATGTAGCTTTCTTCATTCCTTCTGGCGATTTCTGATGTAGTGTAAATAAACAGCATGCTGTCCTGAATCTTATCTGCAGTGATGATGTAGCTGCTATGTGCTATAGTTACAGTGTACATGCTGATGCTAAAGAAAAAACATTGTGCATTTGTTCATATTGCTTTCTGAGTACTGCAGACACCTATCAAAAAGCCATACTACATTATCAGTTGAATGCATTGTCAGTATGTATAGAACTGTGGAATGTTACAACTGGAATTCAATAAGGATTCAGTAAATGTTGCAAGTACTTTATGGACTGGGAGTCTTAATAGGATTTCAAAGGAATCTCACAAGTGAGTTTCTTTCAGGCTGTCTAAATAAAAGCAGATTCCTCAGATTATTAATGAATGATCTCTATAGACCATGGCCAATGCATTGACCATGGCCAATTTGGAGTTGTCTGAAATGAAACAGACCTTGCCATTTTCTTTTCTACGATAAATTTAAGAGACATTAGGTTATTGGGTGGATGGATGGATGGATGGATGGATGGATGGATGGATGGATGGATGATAAAAGAACCACAGCTTCCATTTTGCATAGATGTTATTTGAGCCAGGGGATTAGAATGACAAAACACTGACTTGTGGTTATTTGCATACTATAGTGTCTCATCCATCATAAACATAGAAATGATAATGAACTTGCAATAAATTGCACTTGAGTAGAATTTCTCCTAACCCTCAAGGAAAATAAATCAAAGCCAACAGTATGTAGCCTTGTTGAAATTAAATCCATAAACAAATCCCCAGATTATAAAAAATAAAGGAATTGAATCTACCACAACTTCTTGTACTGGCTTGAGAGGTCATTGCAGCATTATTAATTGGAAATGATGGGTTTAAAATGTTTTCTTTTTCTTACAGCCTCAGGCTGCCATGTTTGCAGATTGTATTTATGTAGCGGTTTTATATATTTCTGTGTTCTCTCTTTCCTTTTTCTCCTCATGTTTCCCTTCCTTGTATTTGATGCTACACTTCTGAAGTTCTTCCAACCTCAGGTATTGTATCTACTGGCAGCATAAAAAGGCATGGGGGCGTGTGACTCAGGCTTGGCTCTTGGAATCACTACGCATGCACTATGTTAACCTTTTCAATGGTATGAGAGATAAGATCAGGAAAGCACTGTCAGATGAGTTAGCCAATAGCTCCTCTTTCTGGGCTTAGGAGACCATTGAAAGGGTTGACCATTAAATTTCAGTTGCTGCTGAGCATGTATGCATGATAGGCTTTGGCTGATGCATTTTACTGATCTATTTGATTTTTGCTGCTATTGCTGCTTAACATAGTAATGCAGAGAAGTCACATCTGGTTTAGCACCGTGGGAAGAATGGAAGGAGAATGGATGGATGACTGGTAAATGAAAAATCCTGAGTCTTCAGTATGCTCTCTGTCTTCAGAGCACTATAAAGGAGGAATATACAGCCGCATAAGGCCTCTGGGCCACTTTGTTCCAGTCTTCAGAAAACAAGGAGTTTTCTATAGGAGAGTTGATCCACAGCTTGGAAGAACACTTCAAAAAGTGGGAAGGGCCAGGACAAAAATAGCATTTAATTTAATATAGATGGATGTTTCATTAAAATATAACACGGTTTAAATGATTTGTTCCTGCTGCCCATATGTTTAATAGTTTTCCTCTTTTTTTTTAACATAAAAATGCAACTTTAAACATGCCAAGGACTTTGTGGATGTCTATGGAGTTCAGGAAATGTACTTGTTTATCTCTATTCTAGATGTGTTACAAACTTGAAAACACTTTTCTAAAAAGAAAAGGTAGCCTCCTGGCGTATTTTTTTTTAAAAATTCATTGTGGCTCTGCAAGCAATATTATGAAAGGTTCTTTTTCATGAACATTGGTTCTTCTGATTATAAAATAGAGTGAAGATGCTGTGCTTTTCTAATCCCACTTTTGTGGAATAGCATCAATTTTCCAAGATCACCAGAGAGAAATTGATGCTTTTCTTGGTAGGGCATACATATACTTGATTTCTTTTCAGGGAATTCTGTTCTGTCCTTATTTTAAACTAGGAATTCCATAGAGATCTGTTCATAGAGCAATATTAAAGTTAGGGTTAGGATTAATCATTCCTTAAATTTAAAGTTAAGAGAGGAAAATACATATTGCCCACACAAAATATTTACTGATACACCCTTCCTCAGCTTCCTTTTCATATGTTTTGGACTCTGCTTCTTTCATTCCATAATTTCTGACATATAATTCCTCAGAAAAAGAAGTAAGCTATTTGTTTTATCTGAGGACTCTCTTCTGGGTCAGTTACACTGCAGAATATTGGAAAAAAATGAAAATGGGTTTTGAAGTTCTTGTTTTTTCTTCCATTCAATTGAAAGTCCAATTCTTGAAGGTTGCTTAGACAAGTCCCTGAATGTTTCTTGGCAAGGTTTTTCAGAAGTGGTTTGCCTTTGCCTTTTCCTTCTTCCTAGGGCTGAGACTGGGTGGTGACTGGTCCAGGCCACCCAGCTGACTTTGTACTTAAGGCAAGACTAGAACTCATTGATCTCCGGGTATCAAGGCTGATGGCTTAGCTACTAAACTGGCTTTCAAGTTAAATATAACTTGGGCAAAAATAAAAGTATAAAAGTTAATTTTCTTTTGAACTTTCAATATTGCTTCATTCAAACAGAAAATAATTAATTACATTTTTCTATTGTTTCAGTTGTATTGCAGAAATTGTCCAGCTTCTTATATAAGCTTTTTTTACTTTTGTGGGTTTTTTTGTTCTTGGAGCAATTGGTTTAATTGCTATTAGTTTGCCTATCTAACTTTGTTAAATTCAGCATCTCCTCTCCCCTTTATTGATTTTTTCCTCTCTCAAATACAAGGGTAACAGATTGATCTGTCTTGGGTATAAAATACTGAAAAATGTATTATTTTTATTGAAAGTTTATCATGAGTCTGCTTTTATTGGTTGGACTTGGCAAGATTGGTCCTAAATCTGTTAAAAATAACCATCTCACATATATATTATTTTATTGTATGCCAATAAGCAACACAACATTCAGTCATTTTATTAACTTTGGTATTTATTTAAACTTTTTTTTTATTTTTCCTGTTCATTTCATCCTGTTTACTCTAGGATATATCTTTTGGACCTGATGAAGTTCAGAACATCCATAAAATCCTGGGAAGTAGCCTAGCCACAAAATTGCTGAAATGCCTCCATATTCTTACCTTGTATATAAATTCAGGCAACATCTTGCCATCTAAGGAACCTTTTTCCAACCTGATATCCAAATGTGCTGAACTACAATCTCCCAAATTCTATGCCATCACAGCCAACTTGGATCTGGATGGAAATTCTTTTTCTGTAAACCAAAATTTCACACAGACAACATGTTATGGAAGTCTATCCTAAGACTTAGTTCAAGTTTGCAACTGGAAAAAAGTTTGCATCTACGAAGTCAATCATAGAGTTTAGGAATTTATTATTTCATGGGCTGCTTTCTTCTTACCTTTTTACAGAGAGGTAGATGCTCTCCCTCTGAGTCTGTTTTGCCTGGCAGGAGTTTTTTGGGGAGAAGGTTATGTTTAATAGTAGAGCTTCTAATCCGTATCACTTATGCTGGATAACTATTTTATGACTGAACAATCCTACTATTTCTTGAATTCAACCCTTTGCTTTTTCTGACTAATTTAATGTTTCCCTTAGCTAGATTTGCTTTATCCCAGCTAATTACTTTGACTCTTTTTGGGTAGTCTTGTTTTGTCCCCAAAGAAAACTCCCAGGAGTCAAATTCCTGTTAGTGTTTTATCTCATACATATCCCAAACCCTTTATTTAAGCTTGCTACTGTCCTAAACTCTCTTAAAGTATGCTTTAAGGGACTTCTCTCCTCCTTTCCCTAAGTCTGAATAAAACTCAGGGTCAACTTGTAGCTATGAACCAAAAATTATACTTTGGTATTTTCATGGAGCCAAAATTAAAAACAAACAATTACACTTTATTACTTGCATTAAAAATAACTATGCAAAAGATAACTAGATTTATCATAACTACTCAATTCAATGGACTGTAATCTCAATGCCCTGAAGATTGCTCAGTATTTTTTGGCTATTTTTGTTGGTTGTTGTTGTTGTTGGAACAATTGGTTTAATTGCTATTAGTTTGCCTATCTAACTTTGTTCACATTTCTTCAGATTACAAGAAATCTGACTTCTGACAATTTGAGCTCTCTTGAATTGCATTACTAATTCCTCCAAATCCAGTCAGCTCCTTGGCATTACCAATCCCAGTCTGCCTCCTTCCTAACTGGGTTATCCTTGCTTTCTTAGGCTCAGTACTTTCTCTAGCTGACATATTGGATAATTCCCTTTACAGGCTAAGCTAGTCTACCTATTCACATCAGAAGAACACAAAGCAGTGAAATACAGCTTTGTGCATTCTCCCTTTACCCTTTCCTCACAAGTAATCTTATTGTCATTCTTTTTTCTATCTAGAACACATACTAACTACACTTCTGTTTTTCTTACCTCCAGGTCTTCACAGCTCTGCACTTGTCACATCTCCTCCTATTCTAAGTTTTGGTTTTTCTTCTCATTTCTTCGGGTAGCCTACTTCAGAAAATGCCCCCTAATGTCCCTCTCTTTTATCTCATCATCTTTTCTCCTTTTCTTCCTATTTACCTTCACACTCCTCTTGGTACTAATTCCAAACTCTGGGCATCCAGATTTCTAGCATTCAAGTTATATATTTTTTTTTGTTTCCTATGGTGAGCACCATTTTATAACAGCTTTATTCATTTCTACAGTTTCTCTGCAACCCCTTGAGTAACATTAAAAAATCTTGAACTTAAAAAAAATGTTTACTTATCCTTTATTTCAGACTCTTCAGTTTCTTCATGATTTTTATTGCTTTTATGAAATGCATTGTCCCCTTCTCCCGCCTCTTGGTAGAAAGAGAACCATTATTTCTTTATTCTTTTTTTCAGAAAAAAAGGAATAAACTCAATTATATATATTTTTTTAAAAAACCACTTTGCAGGCAAATTAGTTTAAATGTGCTTATTTTTGCATTCAAGGGAGACCTTACACTCTGCAGAAAATAACACTTTGATTAAGATTGTATAAAAGGGTAGAGAATAAGGAGGGCCAGATTTAATAATGTTAAGTAAAAACTGGAAAGTGTTAAGAATTTCAGACAGTTCTGGGACATAGAATTGATAGAACAAGATAAATGTTCTTTCAAAATGCTGTAAAATATGTTCTTCAGGCCAACATATTTTACATAGAATAAGGCTGTATATTTAAATTATTAAAATTACAGTGATATATGAACCACTTTGTAAATATTTATGTGATCTAAAGCAGTGTTTTCCCATTCAATCTCTTCTAGATGTGGGGGATTATGACCCAGAATTGCCAGTTATTTTATATCTAGGATACCAAACTGGAAAGAATAGTCAAAATAAACTAATTTGCCTAATTTCAGCATTTGTGGCTTGGAGAGAAAAATGTAGATCTGACACTATATTCAGATTTTTTTGTTTTTATGGGTAAATATATGGCAATTTCCAGTTTAGGCCTCAATAAGTTCTTTCCCCTTCCCCCTGTCAAGAACTGATTTCCCTTTTGGGTGATCTACTGGAGTCCATTTATTGGACATTGAAACAAACAGTAGGTATGATCACAGCTAAAAGTGTTCACTTGCAGAGTTTTGAAATGGGGCTGAGGACTGCATGAAGCCCAGGACCTCAAGCTGTATACTTTTTTTCAACCAGGTCAGGGCCGGAGCAGATAACATATACTTTTGTCACTAATAAAAAATGTTTCTTCCATACTGTGCCCTGTATGAAAGCCAGAATTAAGGCTTATAGCAACAAGTACAGGTTTATTGTTCAGCACATATGTTGCTCTTAGAAAGGAAGATAGATAGATAGATAGATAGATAGATAGATAGATAGATAGATAGATAGATAGATAGATCTCATTTGCTAATGCTTTGATACATACAGTAGTAGAGCCACTCCACAATACTTGTCATTGCTGCCTCTTTCACCAGAAAAGAAAAGGGAAGTAGAAGTGTTTGTTAGATAGTGAGATATCACTTTATATACTGAGGAAAAGTCCATTTCTAGCAATCTTTGTAGGGATGCGGTGGCTCAGTGGCTAAGACACTGAGCTTGTCAATGAAAAGGTCGGCAGCGCAGCGGTTCGAATCCCTAGTACCACATAACAGGATGAGCTCCCGTTACTTGTCCCAGCTTCTGCCAAACTAGCAGTTCGAAAGCACGTAAAAAATACAAGCAGAAAAACAGGGACCACCTTTGGTGGGAAGGTAACAGTGTTCCATGCGCCTTTGGCATTTAGTCATGCCAGCTACATGACCATGGAAATGTCTTCGGACAGTGCTGGCTCTTTGGCTTTGAAACGTAGATGAGCACTGCCCCTTAGAGTCAGGAATGACTAGCATATATGTGCGAGTCATAACCTTTACCATTAGCAATCTTTAAAGACTGCATTCTTCTCCAAAATGTAGTATCCACTGATTCTGTGAAGTAGAATTGCAAAATGCATATTATATATTGCTACATAAATTCCAGTATGCATTGTATCAGTCTTTTTAAAAGGCTGATATAATGCACATTGAAAGAGAGAAAGAGAGTTATTCACTCTGTATGGAGAAATGGAAGGTAAATCAAATGTATTAAAGGGTAGAAATCGAGAGAGAGAAAATTAAGATGCTAGTTCTTCATCAGAACTATATTTCAGTCCTCGCATTTATGGTTCATTCAGTTTGGCACTATTATCTCACTTACTGAATTATTTCATGTATACATCTTTTTTGTAGTTGTTTGATTTAGAGCAAATTAGTGGTCTATTTCCTTTTCAATTTCCTCTCATTGCCAAATGGGAAAAAAACTGTCTTGGAAATTGGTTTAGCTCTCCATCAGAGTTCATAAAATATTAAATGAGCCATTCAAAAGTATGTTCTGTATACATGCTCTGGGAAAGTCATTATTGTGATCTAACAGTCCATTAGAATTTTCTTTGAATAATTAAATAATTGTATGAGTATGTAAGGTTTCGTGTTCATTTAGCTTATAGCACTGCTGGACTTTTAGAAGTATATGATTACATTTTAGAAGATTTGAAAATGATGAAGAGTTGAAGGAACTTTTATGCCTTTCTAGTTATTATATTGGTTAAACAAAAGTATCTATATAAACAAATGAAAAGTATATATTAGCTTGTTTTTCTGAACTAATAGGGTTTTCTGAAGTTCAGTCAAAGCA
>JANHFM010002918.1:294920-311301 GCA_032468115.1 Grayia smithii
TCTTTGTTTTTCTTTCTCTTTCTCTCTCTTCTCCTCCCTCCCTCTCCCTCCCTCCTTCTCCCTCCCTTCATTTATTAATGTTGCACCTGATTTTCTGCTGCTAGTCATTATTTACTGAAAGCCATGCGTTAAAAATACTGATAATAATGAATTATCTTTAAATTCTATTTACATAACCGTCTGACATACTTCTTAGGGCTAACAAAGCCAATAAAGCCACGTTTAATTTTACTTTTTATTTAACCCTCCACTTGTTCACTTTATATATTTTAGTTTTGAAACGGCATTGGGTATATATTTTGCAACATTCAAATAAAGTGCCTAGCATTAACACTTGGAAAAAAATAGTGAATCAAGAGTTTCTAAGTGTTGCCACTTTTTTAAAAAAATCACAATTATTACAGTTAGTCCTCGACGTGTAACCATTTAGCAACCATTCAAAATTATAACTACACTGAAAAAAGGGAGTCCTCACACTTACGACCGTCATAGCTTTTCCAGTCACATGATCAAAATTCAGATGCTTGGCAACTGGCATGTATTTGGGATGGCTGCAAGATCTTAGGATCTTGTGATCACCATTTGCAGCGTCAGCCAGCTTTCAACAAACAACGTCAAAGAAAGAAGCTGAATCACAACTGCATAGTGATTTGCTTAACAACTGTGGCAAAAAGGTGGTTAAAATTGGGCATGGCTCACTTAACAACCACCTTGCTTAGAACCAGAAATTCTGGTTCCAATTGCGGTTCTAACTCAAGAACTACTAGTACACTTTATGAAATATTAGGATTTGTTGTAAAAAATAGCAATAGCACTTAAGAGTTATATACCACTTCATAGTGCTTTACAGCCCTCTCTAAGTGATTTACAGAGCCTATTGCCCCCCACAATCTGGTTCCTCATTTTACCTCAGAAGGATGGAAGGCTGAGTCTCCCTGAGCTGGTGAGAATCAAACTGCTGGCAGTTGGCACAATTAGCCTGCAATACCGCATTCCAACCACTGCACCACCATGTCCCTTGGATCGACTTCCTTTCTTGGATGCTAAATCCTATCTGCATCATTGCTTATGACAGCTAAATACAGGTTTTGATGTTATATGTCAAGATGCCAGAAGCGAAGAATGAATTCTAGAAATTGCCAAGACAAGGATAGATTGCTAGATCCTGCCAAAAGCTGAATAATGCATCCAATGGACTACTTACAACCGATCTTATATTCTGCTTGCTTATTTAGAAAAAGCCACTCAATTTCACAGAACATGATTTTCTTTGCGCTCCATCCATCTCTTTTTGTTAGCAGAAGCTTAACCAAAGCTCATTCCCAAACTCAACATTTTCTTTTCCAGCAAGAGCTGTCTGTCTGCACTTGTTTCTCTTTCTGGCTAATTTTCTAAAGAACCTATTAACCAGATGGTTTGCATAATAAAACCAGGGGCTGGCAGTGGGGGAAGAAAAAAAACTCCCCCAGATACAAGCAAATGCAGAAAAGAAGATGAACCTGACCAGCAAAAAAGGAAAAGTTACATGGTTTAATCTTCTGGCCAAAATATTTACAGGCTGATTAGCCTCCATCAACAGTAGATCTACCGTCTACTGTAATGAGTGGTCTTTCTCATATTCTATATTTCTACTATGTGCCAGCTTGCAAGCAGTGGAACGAGCCAAAATATGTAACTGAGTTTGGGGGGAGGGAGAAAGAGAGAGTGTCTGATTGTTCTTCTCATAATAAAACAGTAGTGACAAGAAAGAAGAGTGATTTGACCCTAATTAAACCCCTAAACATCTCCCCTTAATAACTAGGACACTCGGTGCTAGGAACCAGATAATGAGCCTCCGTGCAGTATTTCATACTTCCTTCCTACCAACCACTTTTTTTTTAAATTCAACTTATATCCCGCCCTTCTCCGGAAACTCAGGGCGGCTTACAATTTTTCAAGCACAAATCAATGTGCTTAGCAATACCTTCATTCCTTGTATATGCCTGCTTATTAGGGCTTTTACACCACCCCCCAAGCGGCATTTTTACAAAGTTAGCTTATTGCCCCCAACAATCTGGGTCCTCAGTTTACCTACCTCGGAAGGATGGAAGGTTGAGTAAGCCTGGTGAGTGAGCCTGGTGAGATTCGAACTTGCACTAAATGCAGGCAGATGGAGCTAACCAGTGCACTAGCTAAGTGCACCACCAAGGCTCTATTAGGCCTATAGGTCATGATGCTAGGTAAAATTCTGGGTAAAATTTTATATCTATGATACTATGTTGTGGAGGATGGATGATTCTCTCTTCTCCATAGGACTATCAAAATGAATTTTATTACTAAATTGTTCTGGTCATTTAAATTTAAGGGTTTTGGCCAGCCTAAGCACTGAACCAGACAAGAAGGCAATCACTGTTAGACCATGCATGGTGCCTCTTAATCCATTGTTTGCTACCCATCTGTAAAGGCTCCTGATGTTTGGTTGCTTTGAAAAGAAGCACTGAAAAAGTTTTTCAAAGTCCACCGAGTCAATATAGCATGAAACAAGTATAGATCTAGGCCCATCTCTTCCCTGGCCATAGATCTGTACCAAGTGTGGCATTTGGCAGTGATATTCAAATTTGCTTAATTTACTCTATACTTCTAAATTCTAAAATGATATTATTGCTCTTCTGCACATTTTACAGTTTGGGGTAAGTTCAATTTTTAGTATGACAGATCTGACATTGCTGATATTTTAAAATAACATTTCTCAAGCTAACGCC
Organism: Grayia smithii; assembly: GCA_032468115.1. Taxonomy (NCBI): domain Eukaryota; kingdom Metazoa; phylum Chordata; class Lepidosauria; order Squamata; family Grayiidae; genus Grayia; species Grayia smithii. The sequence goes on from JANHFM010002918.1 coordinate 297,662, forward strand.
ATTCACCTATGCTGGACTGCAGTTCCCATCAACTATAGCGAGAGTATCTGAGCAGTACAATCAACCATGATTATACCATGAAAATGTTATCGTGCTTTGTGCATTTTGAACTAGAAAAGAAACAAACCTGTTTCCCCTCATATGGGCAGGAGCTAGATTTATTTAATGTGCTCCTGAGGTTAAGGTTGATACATTTCTTTACGGATATGGATGATGGGATAACCACACTCACAGAACCCTTGCATAACTGATGCTGAGATGAAACCAACAGGAAAAAATGGCCTAGAGTCTTCCTAACATTTATTTCCTCCAACTCAAGTTCAATCCTAAGAAAGTGTCCCACAGCTCCACTGGAATAGTAGAGCCTGATCTCGCCTTATCAATCTATCTGCAGTAACCTGAATCCATACCCCAATTACCACTCAGAAATATCCAAGGGAGATGTGCTATATAATATTGATTTCCATTAGGGCTCAGCCTCTTGTTTATATCTTGTACCTGACTCCCACGACCTACTATGGTCTTTCTTTCCATTCCTGCTGTAACTGCAGGTACAAGCTTATGCTCACTTCCTGGCATGCAGAGAATTGGAGGGATGGAAGTAACCAGATTCATGACTTTGACCTACAAGGGAGGTTTGCACCAAGTTTAATTCTTGACTGCTGTCAAAAATCTTTAGCTCAGCAATAATCATCATCAGCATAGTAATAAAACATGAAATGTGTTTCAATTCTAATGCATTTTAGCTCATCTGAAGGGTTTGTTTTTTTTCTGGTGATAGAAAATCTCAGGATGTTTTTGGCTCTTCATTTAACACAGATATGCCCCTTTCTTATTATACTTTGTGATGTCAAAAATTACTTTTAGACCTTTCGCACTGAACTTAGAGACTCAGAGAACTTCCTTTGCACTTTGAAAGTTTATTTGTTGGATAAGGTTTTCACTTATTCTCACTCTATATTCTCATTAATGAGAATACAGTCGTGCTTATGCCCTTTCCCTAATAATGTCTGAATCCTGATTTTCATTACCTGTTTGCTTGGTTTTTTTTTATAAAGTGATTATTTTCCAAATTGAAGACATTTAATGTTCAGATTGCATGAACAATAGGAAAAAGACCCGAGCATAAATGTTTTTAATCACTGTAAAAAGAATGTTTTTCTTTGTTTTATATAGGAAGCACTAATTATAATAAAGAATTATTCAAAAGATAGGCTAAGCATGACATTGATTTTTCTCCTACACAAAAGAGGAAAAATGGCCCCATAGTTAAGATGGTAGGTGGAACTTAGAAGGATTAGACTAATTCCTTTTCCCTTTTCTCCTGTCACTAATGCTTTTAATAATGCTATTGAGAAGCAGGCTAATGCTTTCACTGCTGACAGTTGCCAAGGAGGCTTTAAAAAAAAAGACTAGGGAAACATCTGCCAAAGGTGGTTTTAAGGATATTAAATGCAGAGTGGAGAAATGAAATGATTGAAGCAGATTAGATTGCCACTTAGACACTTTTTTTAATGGTTATACTTCACCCATTCCCCTAAACAGTATTACTCCATTTTTAAAAATGCTGAAACAAACAGGGCTAAGCAGCCCAAACTGGATGGTGAACTTGTACTATTAGCTTTCTTGTAATATTATATGTTTGCATCATCAATGCAGTATGTACTGGTTTCTAATGATTTGTAATGTAATGATTTATTTGAGCATTTGGTTTGCTAAGGATGATTGACAAAAACACAGGATTGTATTCTGTATTTTCACAAAAGTATCTTGCATTTCCACAGTATTGTTACCAGGTTATAGAAAAACTGATATAGAAAGATATAATTTATCACATATAATCAAGTTAAAGGGAATGTCATGTCAATTTTTCCTTGATAATAGGAATACATAGAAATCAAAACCAAGCTTAGTAAAAAACTAGAGACCTACTGCAGTAATTTTCCAAGTGCTGCCTTACAGAGGTTTAGCTCTGCAATTTGAATTTGCTCTCTGCCCTTCTGCCATTTCAAAATGGCATATGCTATATGACAAATGACTGCAAAAGGAAATCATCCATAATCCACACGCATAGGTCCAGATATATTTCCAGTGAGAGACGAGCAAGCTTAGCAGGTAATAAATGTGTCGGTGCCATAGACAAACTGATTTAAATGTTGCTTTCTGCAAAATTGTATTCACAGATGGAGCATCCCACACACGGATGCTGTGGTAAGTAGTTCGTGGGGCTATTGCTGTTTATCTCTACCAAGACAGGTTTCTTTGCAGCTACAGCCTTCTTTCCATCAACCATCTTCTCGTCATCACTGAGACAAAAGATCATGTTCAGGGCATGATTTAATGGGAAGCAATGAAGACCTTGTCATTGTTATCATCAAGGTCTTGGATTGCCAAAAGTTTTTTAAATTTATTTTTAAAAGTCAGAATGCTCATGCAAATACAGAGGCAAGGATGGTAATATGCAAGTCCAGACTTTTATCTTCTAATACTGTATTACCACACCTATTCCCATCCCATCACAACTGATGGGAGCCCACTCGAAGGAAATCATATTGCCATAATAGTTTTAGAAAAATCATGTCCTTTCCCAAGGCAATCTAGGCATATTCCAGCTGGCCTCTGCTTCAAAAATAGCATAAACTAAACAAGCAGATACAAAACAATTGGGCACTGATCCACCCCACCCCAGACTTCTCTTGCTCCTGCTCACTCTGGGAATATGTCCCACTGAATGCAGTGAATGTTACCTCTGAGTAGACATGGAAAAGCCTGTCTTCTTATTTCCATACAAGCATTCAGAAGATGATACCATTGTAGGAAAACTCAAACTCTGTTGGCAAATAACAGCCACTACTTTATACAAGGAGGATTTAATCTATTTCAACCATCTTGTGCCACACAGTGTCACCGAGCTTGGTGTTCAGCATTTTTTTCATTCTTCCATGACATTGAGGAATGTAAGGAGTAATATAGTGAAAATCTCCTTGATATAGATGCCAAAATAATGGCAAACCTAGGTGCTAGTTTTCCTTTCTGATTGATGATATATTTTATGGCTAACTCCTTGCTGACTGAGTAACTTCAGTTCCCAACAGGGAAGCACCAACCAGTTAGAGTGATTGATGATAAAAACTGAATTAAGTGGAAAAAGCTCCCAGATTTAACTGGGCAACTGATTTATTTTTTAAAAAGCTATTAGACTGAGTTATGAGCCAGGACGTTTCTAGTACAAATTCCATATCCGTTTACGATTTTATTAAGTGGCATTAACCAAGCGGTAAAGGATATATACAGAAATTTTAGGTTTGCTTAATCCAAAAAGTTTCATTACCTTTGAACAAAAATATACAGGCAAGATTGCACACTTTTTGATAAATGGCTGTAGAGGCTAAGGAATCAATAAAGAACCTACTAAGCCCACACTGGATGCAGGCTGCCCATTTGTTATATTTCTTGATTTTATGATTTTAAATGAAGATAAAGACCAGCTTACAATAATAATAACAACATTAATACAATTGCATGGGAACATAATTCATGTTCCCAGTTCATTACTTGCAAGTCACTCATGCATTGCATTGTATGAGTGCTCTGCTGCTTAGAGACATTCCTTGACATTTTAAAGTCTGTAGAAAGTGGCAGAAAAATGCCAGTAATGAGAATTTGAGATCAGTGTTATTCAGACTTCACTCAAAAGATACCATGGACTTCAGTAAAAAGATGTGAGAGATATTTTTAAAAAGAGAGAGAAGTGAAACAATATGGGAAGAGGGCACACCACTTCAGCTTTCTTTTCTGAAAATATCACACTGATTATTTTCTGTTATCAGAGATACCTACTTTTCATTCAAATGTGGCTGCTCTTGTGAGGTACTGATAGAAACCAGAAATTTAGTACAATGGGGAAAAATTGCTGAATTTCTAGCTTGTTTCTTATTTCAGGAAGACAAAGTTTCAGTGTTTTTACAGACCCAGGATTGCTGAAGTAAAATAAGTTAGGGTCAAAATCCCTTTTCCAGAATTTTTACATTTTTAAACCCAAAGTGGGTTCTTGGTGATAATGGTGCAGCATTACTTTCTACAATAGTAGTAGGTTTAAAAAATTTTTTAAGCCTTGTTACACATTGTAAGGTGGAAAAACTAGTCATCAGTTAAACCAAAAACAAAATTTATTAAAAGGCATGCAAATTGTAATTACTGCTGACAGCCATACAGATCATTTCAAGGCAAATGTTTAGGAGTCAATAATCTGCAGTGCAGAATGAACAGGTTAAAGTTGCTACCAATTGGACTTGCGGTCGTATACTACCAATGCAATTCATTGTTTTGCCAGCAACAGAATAACAATTGTTTCTGCTGTTGTAAGCATCTTTATAATAAAGGTAATTTGCCTCTTGCTTTGCAGCTCATGGATTTATTACTACAAGATTTAAAATCCCTAAAAGAATTACAATCTCAATTTTTAAAAGCCAGTGCTACCTCTGAATTGTCTTGAACTTCGATTAGTACCTAAACTATGGGGTTAATCTCCCTTGAGGTCCATAATTTCTCCACCGTATCATTTCAGATTTTGGTAAAAGTATAATTTCTATAATGGATTCTTAGCCCATCTGATCCTGGTTGAAAAGTTTTCATGGAAAAAAGACCTTGAATTAAACCTTAGATACTGTGGTCTCTGCTCATTCTGGAAATGAATGAACACATATTTTACCCTGACCTATAGCAAGACCAAATTATTTTTGTTTGTGTGTTTAATTAATTTGTATACCATGCAGTAACTCCAGGAAATTCACAAAGTAAAAATAGCAATAAAACAAAACAATGCAACAGTAAATAGAAGAAACAAATGACAGCCCAATCCAGACAAGGACAGATCCTATTCTGAAGTGGCTTCAACCACTTCAATCAAGGACCCAGGCAAAGAGCCAAGTCTTCAAGGCCCTGTAAAACACCAATAGATTCCAGGGGGAACCTCATTCCAGAGAACAGGTGCTGCAACAGAGGAGGTCTGGATGGATGACATTGTTTAACTGAAGGAACCCATCTAATAGTCCTTCAGTGCTCCAGGAGGTCTGAAAGATTATGTTCAGTGATTCCAAGATTACTTCAGCCAGTTCCTTTAGAACTCTGGATGTAATCCATCTGGTCCTGGTGATTTGAACTCATCTAAAGTATTCTCTTACCATTTTCTTGCCTATTTTGACTTGTATTCCTAATCTGTCTCCCACAATTCTACTTTTGGTAGGTTGGACTATTTTTTCCTTTTGCGTGAAGACAGCTACAAATAATGAATTAAACAGTTCTGCTTTCTCCCTGCCACCCATCTTCTCCTATTAGTGGACTTATTTATTAATTTATTTTTTTAATTAATTAATTTTTAAGATTTATGCAAAAATATGACACTTGGTGACAATATGACCAGGTCTAATATTATGTTTTTTGGCAACAATGTGGAAATGCTTTTCTACTGACTTTTTCCAGGACACTTTTTAAAAATTTCAATCTGATTTATAGCCCTAGAATTTCCTATTAGTCTTTAAGTGAAAGAAGTATAATATGAAGGAAGGGGTGCCCTAGCATTCTGATATCTAGAACCTAAAATAATGAGCTATATTACAAGTTAACACAAAGAATTTACCACTGATATATTTTGGTATAAAGCCAGATGTCAATGACTTCCATTTCCCCATCTCCTGATCTGAAACAGCTGTGGGTCTTTTGTTTCCACTCTCAGTCTCCCACTTTTACACCTCTGTAAAAGTTGTAAGGAATGCACCCTAAAATGCACCCAACTCTTTGCAGTAGTACTTCCTGCACTGAGGGGAAAAAGTGGTGGCAGTGAAGAAGTTTACTTGTCAGTAAGTGCATTTGCTTTTGCTCTTATTGCCAGGATGGCCGAACACATGTTGAAAACCACTGACTACAATAATGTAAGGCCAGGCTCTGGTCATTCTTCATGATGACTGCTTAATGGCCTGATTCTTTGTGGTGATTGATGCAGTGATCACAGTTTGTTTCATTTTCCCGGTACAGGAAAGTAATGCCTGCTGAACATTGCCAACTGCATATGTCACCACAAGTGGCTTTCTCCGACCGGCAGTACTGCCAATTTCAGCTAGATGAAAGATGGCTGATACACACAGTAGGGACTTTAAACAGCCGAGATACATGTTTTCTGCAACCAGCTGAAATAAAAAATAAAAAGATCTTTCCATACAGAACTAAATGTTCCCCATGAACAACCGGCCATAATAGGCTGTAGGTAATGTTCTACTGCTATGATTGATTGATTATATGCCATCAAGTTCTTGTTGCCTCTTAGCAACCACATAAATAGATTTTCCTGAGAACAACCTGTTCCTAACCTGGTCTTGCAGGTCTCTCAGTGATGCACTAATTGCTGCTGTAACTGAGTCCGTCCAACTTGCTGTTGGTTATCTTCCTCTTCTCTTTCTTTCCATGTCTCCCAGCATTAGAGACTTTTCCAGAGAGCTAGGTTTTCTCACAATGTGTCTGAAGCAGGACAATTTGAGCCTCATCATTTCTGTCTTGAATAAGAACTCCAGGTTGATTTGTCTGGTGATCCATTGGTCTGTTTTCTTAGCTATTTACAGTATTGTCCAATAAAATTCTACTATATGTCACACATTAGGAAGATTCATCCAGAAAACATTCTTCTTTTTCCTTCAAATGACCCTGCCCTTTTTACAAATAACCCATTAGTCTATTCAGTAGTTATGCCCATGGCAATCCTGAACTGCCTTTAATTGCTTTGCAGTGTTCCCTTTGTGGCAGGTCACCTTAACTACAGGTAGTCCTCGACTTACAACAGTTCATTCAGTAACTGTTCAAAGTTACAACGGCACTGAAAAAAGTGACTTATGACCATTTTTTCACAGTTACGACCTTTTCAGCATCCCCATGGTTACATGATCAAAATTCAGATGCTTGGCAACTGATCCATATTTATGACCATTTGTTGCAGTGTCCCAGGGTCATGCAATCCCCTTTTGCAACCTTTTGACAAGCAAAGTCAATGAGGAAGCCAGATTCACTTAACAACCAGGTTACGAACTTAACAACTGCAGTGATTCATTTAACAACTGTGGCAATAAATGCTGTAAAATGGAACAAAACTCACTTAACAATATAAATGTTAGGCTCAATTGTACTCGTATGTCGAAGATTACCTATACTGATTTCTTTGGAAACAAAAGAGATGCATTTGCCCTTGAATTGATTCTAGCTATAAACCTAATCAATGGAGTCAATTTTTCTTACAGTCCAAGAAGAGGAACAGATCAAACCCTGGGAAAGACGCTATCTTTCCTGCAATTTTATTTCTTCTTTGGAAAGCACACCTTTATCTTAAGTGTTGTGGTATACGACCCAGTCATTTTGGCTCTCTTGTTAAAGGCTTTTATCATTGAAGAAATGAATTTGCAATGAGTTGACAAAAATATCTAATCAAAATTTAATATAAATGCAATTCATATCCATAGGCATTCATACATACATACCCAATGTGCTATTCCTTTTCAAAGTAAGCAATGTGGAAATGCAGAAAGTAAGGAATAACAGAACAAAAGAAACATCACTAATTCCAGAGTATACCAACACCATTCACTTCTCTTTATCTTTATCATTGGAAACCACTCCTTGTTTTCACCATGTCCATATTCAGTTTTGTTCACTGTTGATTGCTTTTTAAACTTCACATCTTTTTCTCTCCGAAGATCTGATCAGCTCCATCTAACCATACTCTTAATCTATTTCTTCTCACTTTACTTGCATGCCTTTATATATTTGTTCCACAATTCAATATTCATTCATTTTCTATAAATCTACCAACTCCAATGTATCTTTTTTGTATGAGTTGGGAACAGGATGTTTAATCTACATAAATTCAGTATCTTCTTGTTTTATCACATGCATTCCAAACATATTTAACTTTTGTTTCTCTTAACCTATCTACTCTCATTTCTATATAACTTAAGTAGATACCACTCAACCTTTCTACACATTTACACTGATTAATATTTTCCATCTATTTACCCAATTCAATTAAGATACACCAAGTTACTTAGTGGCTGTAGTTTTTTATATTTTATATATAGCATGCAATTATTCACTCCATTTTCTTTGTCAAGTACAATCCTTTTAAGATTCATACTTCTCAGTGCATCATACAGTACATTTAACAATCACCGCAAAGCATTTAGGTTCTTTGCAAAGATGGCATATAAAAGTACAGATGCATTCACACCCAAATGTGGATTGTGATCATGTGACCTTGGAGGTGTTGCAATGGCCAGAAATTCAATAGCTGGCTGTAAGCACTACTCATTCAGCCCCATCACTACTTCAGTCACTGAATGAGCAATTGTTAGCCAAGAACTATTTGGACATTTAGGATGCAATTTTGATAAGTTTACATGTTTTTTAAAAATCCTATATGTTGAATGCCATTACAAACTCTTCTTTGTATTCAACATTTCATTTATTAATCAGAATATCAAGATATTAATGTGAACTGAAAACTCACCTTCTTTCTCATACATACTGTCTTCATATAAAGCAATATAGTAATCTAAAACTAGATTTGACATAGGTGCTATCAGCTCAGAGCAACTCTCAAAGCATTCATTCGGCAAATGAACATTCAAGATTGACAGTATATTCTTTCAAGCTAGATTTCTCCAACTGGCACTTTTCAGGTGAGTTATTTATTTATTTTATTTATTTAATTTAATTTATATGCTGCCCTTCTCCAGAAGGACTCAGGGCGGCTCACAAAGATTAAAAAGACAATAGACAGTCAGTATTTTAAATTAATATTAAAAACAATTTAAAAGTAGATAAAAATTAAAAGCCCGATCACGTCAGCCAATCTGTTGGAACAGCCACATCTTCAGATCCCGGCGGAAGGAGCGGAGGTCAGGGGCGATCCGGAGATTGGTGGATAACCCATTCCAGAGGGTTGGTGCGCCCACAGAGAAAGCCCTCGCCCTGGGCGCCACCAACCGACATTGTCTTGCCGATAGCACCCTGAGGAGGACAGCCCTGTGTGAGCACACGGGGCAGTGGGATGAAGGCAGAAGGTGGTCCTGCAAGTACCCTGGGCCGATGCCATGTAGGGCTTTATAGGTTAATACCAGCACCTTGAAGCGGATCCAGAGAACCACTGGTAGCCAGTGCAGCTCGCACAGGAGGTGTCACACAGGAGTAAAGGGAAGCCCGCGTAACTACCCGCGTGGCCGCATTCTGAACTAACTGGAGCCTCTGGGTACACCTCAAGGGCAGCTGCATGTAGAGGGAGTTGCAGTAGTATTGTGGTTAAACAAGTGCCACCTGTATCTTTCTTCAGAATTTTTTTAAAACTCATAATTATTTCAAATATTTCTCTATCCAAGCTTCATTGCTCTATTTGCCAGAGACATTTGTCCCTTGAAATCGTCCTCGCATTTTGACATTTACTTTCTTCCTACTTTATGTGTTGATAGGTAGAGGTTTACAAGAGTTTCCGTCCAGGAGATATTGTTTTGGCCAAAGTTGTATCCTTGTTCTGTTACCTTTATGCTTACATTTCTGATTTTCTGCGGACATTTTCAGACATTTTCCCTTAACTCTGTAGGATTAGATCTCTTTAGGGGATGCACAATCAAATTATTTGCTGACCACAGCAGAAAATGAGCTGGGGGTAGTGGTGGCTCATAGTGAAGCAGGTAAGAACAATTATCTTCTGAATAAACTGAAAAACTATAGCTTAAATGTACACTGGCACCTTTTTAAGTTTCAACTCTCTGCTGTTGTGATTTTGTAGGAAATATCAGACATGCCATGTCACTATATCTAAATGGGAAAATCTAGAATATCCAGTCCACATAAATAGCTGTTTTTCAGTATTAAGATGAAAGCTATGCATCATGGGAGTCATTTGGAATTACAGGTAGTCCTCAATTTATGACCACTATTGAGCCCAAAAGTTATGTTAAGTGAGAATTAAGTGAGTTTGCTCCATTTTACGACTTTTCTGGCTACATTTGTTAACTGAATCACTGCAGTTCTTAAATTAGTAACACAGTTGTTTAAGTGAATCTGGTTTCCCCATTGACCTTGCTCGTTAGAAGGGCGCAAAAGGGATCACATGACTCCGGGATGCTGCAACCATCATAAATCTGAGTCAGTTGTCAAGCATCCGAATGTAAATCACGTGCTCATAGGGATGCTACAATGGTCATAAGTGTGAAAAATTGTCATAAGTCATTTTTTTTTAGTGCCGGTGTAACTTTGAACAAGTCACTAAATGAACTGTTGTAAATTAAGGACTACATGTATTGAATTTAAAGATTGTGACATCAGAAATTAATTGCAGGGTAATTTTCAAAGCAAATGACTTTTTTTCCCCAAGAAGGTATGTCTATATACTGTAAATATTGACTTTTTTTTAAATCTCAGGTTTACAGATGGTGCCAATCAGCTGGTGTGAAATGCAGTGCCCCAGTACACATGGCAAGGAACTGCGCAAAGTAGCCCGGGTTCAGCCTCAATTTCTGCAGACATAGTGAAAAATGCATACACCAAAACATATGATTGGTAGCAGAAAAGATTAATCCTAGAAGAACCAGAGGAACTTGAAAGGAAAAAAAAGCAACTTGAAGAATGCAGCAGAGCTTTTTAGTGAAGGACATCATGATTAGAACTTTTTACTTTCAATTTTGTAACCTAATTTCATTGTTTTACAATTCAGAAAACTTTCTACTCTCATTTCTGCCTTCAACTGAAGCAGCTAAAATCTGCTTTAGAAAAGCAAAAGAACAAGAAAACAATCCATAAAGGTTGGCTGCTTGCATTTTTCCCTTGTAAATTACAAGTCATTGGCCTGTCCAGGAAGTAAGCCTAAGTCAATATCCAATATCCAACTTTAATTGAAAGCCCTTTTGAATCTCAAGTTGCCTCAGTGTCACAAGGAAAGATGGGATAAAAACTAGGAACTTGATTTTTAAAAATGTTAAAACTATATTTTGGCTTATTTACATAAAATTTAATGTTTTGGGGAAAAGTAGACTTTCCTGCCAAACTACTGAGACAATCTATACAGTGGCACTCAGTCAGTCTCTGGCATATAAAATTATGCAAAACTGCATCTTTTGACACTATATATGATAGCGAGATATGCAAAATCCCAAATAATACACATTTCAGCATCCTTCCAGTGCTCAAACTTTGGAATTGTTTCCTGCAGTGAATACAAAACAGATATTCTTGACCATGATTTTTTTTCAATAAAATCCCACATCAAAAATGTTTTCTTCCACCTAACCATGCCCTTGTATTTCCTGTACATATTTTTATCTTATTTTTGACATCACCTGCGATGCACAATGTTTTTCAGTCAAAGTTGTGTACAGCCTTGGAGTGGCATTTGAGGAACCACAGAAATGAGTTTTCCCCCCATATATTTATTCTGGTCCTGTTTTTTGGGAGTGTGGCCTCTGACATGTATAGTCATGCATCGGTACTCCTGGTTTGAATATCTCCCTCACACACACACAATTTGTTTCACTTAAAATTGGCAACGGGTGATGTTCACCACTGGAATAGTTACATATTTCTTAATGCTATATTAATAAGCCCACTTTTACAATACAATGCAGACACGTCAGCTATTGCACATAATTCCTTTATTTTACTGAGACTAGGGCAAATTCAGCCATTGTACAGTGAAATTAGCTCTAGTGTAAATCTGCCATACATAAGGCAGAGACAACCACACAGACTATGGGGTAGAAAAGCAACGTGATGATACACAGTATCAGGGTTTACTGGCACTACACAAAGTTACTGGATCACAGGTGGAAATTCCAGAGTGGGAGCTAGTCCTAGTCTCACCCTTCCTTCTTACATTCAGAAGGCAATGAAATAAGAATTGGCTTTTCATCTAGCTTAAATGAAATGGCGTGCTGCTTATGCAAAATTAAAAAAAAACCGTAATTAAAAAATGGTCCTTGCAACCGTTCTGAATGGCAAAACCAAATGAACCAATACTTGATTAACTGGAGTTCTCACATAAAGACAGCAAACGTTCCCTTTAGAAAACCTTGGTCTCCCCTTCATTTCAGCAGCACTGAATTTCATTGCTTTGGGATTTGTTTCTGTCAGTAACCCTGCTGATCTATGGTCCACACCTCTAAAATAACTAGCCAGATCCTGCTGGAGAAATGTGAATGTTGAAGGATAAGCTATGGCTCTCGTAAGCTTCACCATCTCTGGCTCTTCAGCCCTGTCCCTTGAGGCATGTGCTAGGAAGGGGAAAGGGGTTATACTACTGATTACTTTGCCTGCCCTCATTTCTTAACTTTGCCCTGAGCTGCCACAGCTTCCATAGCTTTGCGGACAGTCTCCTCATCTCCCAGAAATTGCATTGGCTTGATAGGCTTCAAATTTTTGTCCAGCTCATAGACTATTGGTATTCCGGTGGGCAGATTGAGTTCCATGATGGCTGCCTCAGACATTCCTGCAAAGAATAACATATACATGAAAATGTATGACAAGGTAAAAAGCTTGATTGTATTTTCCATTGAGGACCAATTACCAGAACTTTGGTTCAACTAACTTTTTAGACTGAGGCAGGCTTAATCAGTTTTTGTTCCCAAGGTACAAACAGAATACTCACCTTCTAGATGTTTCACAATGCCTCGGAGACTGTTACCATGGGCTGCAATGAGCACTCGCTTGCCTTCCTTGATCTGAGGAACAATTTCTTCATTCCAGAAAGGCAGTGCCCGGGCAATAGTATCTTTCAAACTCTCACATGTAGGTAGTTGATCTTCAGTAAGGTCAGCATAGCGGCGATCCTAGAGAAGGAAAGGCAGCCGCAACTTAAATCACAGTGATTGATCCAAGTTTTCTCAAGACTTGTTATAGACTGCTGTACTTCATTTCAAAAAATGCTTTAGAAAAATTGTGCCTGAAGCTACCTGCTCACTTGACACCTTAGGCACTTAAAGGCTATTGTAATTTTTTATTAATTCCTGCTCAATGACATTTTTAGATCTTTGCTATTGCCAGCCATATGTTAGGCAATAAATAATTTTAAGGTGTCTAATGAAGTTGTAAAACATTAAATAACACCTTAACTTTTTACCATCGTCAACACTGAAAAACTGCCTTCAGTATCATTCACTCATTGGATTCATACCTAAACTTATCTGGCTTGGTTGCCTCTTTAGTAGCCCTATTTACAGTTTAACTGTACTATGTAGCTTCCTGGTGAACTAGTCTTTAAATATTTAAAATAGTATCCTACATTAATTATATTACCACAGTACATGAAAACTATTACAGTTTAAAGCAGCATGTGAAGCCAATGCTTTAGCTATTTCTTAATTCATTAACAAATATTACATAGGTGGAAAATTGTGTCAGTTTAAGAATAGCCTTGACTTTTCTCATCCAAAGAATACAAACATTTATGAAAGACCAATGTCAATGATTAATTGCATGAAAGCAATCTGTATTCTAAAATTCTGCTCAAAAAAACACAGCAATATAATCTATAGAGCTATAGAGCACTGCACACCAAGACAACTAGACACAAGAACAGTTTTTTCCCGAACGCCATCACTCTGCTAAACAAA